>CM056459.1:1522031-1614121 GCA_029783895.1 Triplophysa bombifrons | reverse complement strand
AATAAAAATATACCAAAACTATCTTCTCTATGTCTGTATATTCTGAATGCACGGTGAAAGCTTTGTGTGAAGAATAGACTGAAATGATTGATCTGAATTCTTGAAAGATTTTTTTATGTTTAATTGTTGCGCTGTTGCGTTATTTGTATGTGATAAAGGGATCCTATAGCACTGGAAGGAGGTACCAGAATATTAGATTTTGGGGTAGAGCTTCTTATTGGGTCCCAGTAAACATCTACCCAAAATCCATATGCACTCAAAAAAAACTTCTTGTGTGTGGTTTTCAAAGACAATTATCTAAAACTTATCTTGAGAAGCAGAATAATATAAGAAGTGATCTCTTCATTTCAGAGAAATCTTGTAGGAGTTTGTGCTTGGTTGAGAAAATAATCATTCTCATGGAAAGACAAGATTGGAAAGTAGCTTTTTAATTAACAAAAACATCACATAATTCTGTTAGATTTCTCTGTAAGCAAGAAATAAAACGTTTCTTGTTGTAGGGATGTTCAGATTATTGTGTTGGAAACAAGTGTCTTCGTTTCAAAGAGTCTCTGTCTGTCTCTCTCTCCTCTCTCTCACTCTCTCTCTCTCTCTCTCTCTCTCTCTCTCTCTCTCTCTCTCTCTCTCTCTCTCTCTCTCTCTCTCTCTCTCTCTCTCTCTCTCTCTCTCTCTCTCTCTCTCTCTCTCTCTCTCTCTCTCTCTCTCTCTCTCTTTCTCTCTATCTCTCTCTCGGGCGGTGCAGGGGTAGTAAAGTGCATTATGGATTGAACATTACCATACATCACTCATAATCATGCTGTTGATAGATACCTTATGTTGAGAAGATGGATGGATACTAAATCCAATAGTCCGTAAATGTTATTGAATTTTTTTCATGACACACACCATCGACTTATTTTCCTCTTGATCTCTTTCTTGCTTTTCATTCTTTAAAGGGGCCGTATCACTGTAAAAGAAAATGCTGTAGTTATGCAGCTAGTTGCCAGTAACATAGATTTATATTTATATAATTTATAGGCGGTTTGTTCAAATATAAATTAACATCAAACATTAACAAGTATTTTATCTTTATAGAAATAAACTTTAAAATAACAGCTTCAGGTAAAGCATTCTGGGAACCAGAAATCCTCATCAACCTTTTCTCTGTTTCCAGAATGCTTTGCAAAAGGCTGTTATTTTATAGTTTTTTAAACCTGTAAAGATAAAGACTTGTTAATGTTTAAACTGTTGCCGGTAAATTAAACAAATGTTAATCTACAGTAAATTACCGGCAAACTGCTGCCCGCCATACTGTAATTTCTATACCTGTCTGGTCTTGGTTTTGTAAATGATATACATTAAACACACTGATGCATTTTTGCTGAAACTTATACAGCAGGTATGCATTTATTCATCATGTATGTGTTCAAATATAAAGCCACAACGTCACAAATGTAAATGCTGTCACCCCCGTGCCCCTTATGTCACCCCCTGTTGGCCCTGCTGTCTAAGACTGGTTATTTAAATGAAAAAACATCCACAAGAGAAGGCAAACACTCACATACAATGGAAAGCACATCCAGGCTGTGGAGAGCGGAGGGGCCCTGTGACAGGGTGTCGACAGGGTTTAATGGTGAGGGTGTATGATGGAATCTACCACTGTGAACAGTGGTCTAATCCATCAGTCTGTATTCTGAGAGCTGGCGAAATTGTTCTTGAACACTTGATACTGAATATTAATGAGACACAGATTGCTGCTGACAGAAAGACAGACAGACAGACAGACAGACAGACAGACACACACACAGACAGAACTAGTTAGAAACTTCTGAAGAAGAAGGTTTTTATACAAAGATAATGATATTTACACAAATTGGATGTTAAACTAAATGTCAATACCAGACATAAATAAACTTGCTTTCAGAAAACAAGTGTTAATGTCGTGGGTCACATTCTTTATTAATGAAGTTGATCTTAATTTAAGAATTTTTGGACATTTGAACTTTAAAAGCAGACAAACAATTCTAAGCAATAAATGTAAAAAATGTTGTTGAGATTACAGCATTCAGCCCCACAAATGCTCAAAACCCATGGAAGCCAGATGAAATCATTAAAACCACATCAGATGTGTTTAAGCTGTTTTTCATTCTGCAGGGAACTTCTGTGCTGCAATTCATTCAACTCAAAGTAATGAAAATATAAATTAAATGCATCAATGAATCAGGATATTCTAAAAATACTAAATATGTTATTTCTTTATGTCTGACTGGTATGCAGCATTATTGTACATGGAGAAATTGTTAATGTTAATGTTATCATCATTTCTAGGTGTATTGTGGTCATTTCAGTCCAGTGTCTGTTGAATTTGAACAAAATCAAACCTCAGGAGTGACATAAAGTCATCCGACAGCAATGTGAAAGACTGACAGCACGACAAGACACATGAAAACTGATCAAAATCCAGGTTATTGCACACAAAATTATTTTTGACCTTTTCCTAAATACATGTTTTAATATCCCTTAAAAGTGAATCTGAACTTGTTTTCTTTGTAGCATTTGAGATCTGTAAAGATACAGAGCACCTTTTCTGTTATTTTCACCTGGTACTCCAGTTTTCATTTTCTTCAAATAAATGCAAATATTGACAATGTTTTTATTTGACTTTTGGGAGAATTGTTGTTATTAGTTCACAGAATGAAAGAAAAAATGATAATTTTACCTAAACACATATAGTCAATTCAGAAAAACTGACTTTTTTTCCACGTTTGTATGTATACACGTGAACACTGCTGACTTAAATTGTGACCTTTGAACTAGTCTAACTATTCATCATCATGGGTTGGCCTTCTAGAGTTCGTATCGGTCCACCAGCTGCGTTACACACATGCACGTACGCACCGCATGCACACACACAAGCACGCACGCACACCCACGTGCACACATAAAATGTAAGGCACACACACAGATACACACACGCACACATACAATGTAAGGCACACACACGCTCACACAGGCATCTGTGACACATCTGCACACAATGAGTCTTGGGGGCCGTTTATTAAATGCTTCAGACTTGCACACTACCCCCATCTCCATCTCTCTTTTTCCACTAGTTTTTTCAAGGTTTGCAATTGCTCTGGTTTGTCTTGCTGAACTTGTTGTAGTGTGTTTCTCAAGCTTAGACGTATAATGTCAGGAGCATTAGTTTGGTTCAGTAATGAAATGAAACCCTTAAAGTCTTGTCACTTTGAGAAGCATTAAATCTTTCTCTTGGAAATGTACTCTAATGGATTATGTTGTTAATTTTTAGAGTCTCATGAGTGAAACTGCAGCTCTCAATGTCAGGATTCTTTGTCTTCGAATGAAGTCACATTGTCCTGATCCAGAGCGAAATCAAATCTGACCCAATTCTGCAAACTCTTTCGGAAAGAACGCCAAGCGCAGATGGAAAAGTTTTGGGTCAGGTTTAAACCCAGCCTCTTGTCTCGAAAGGCTAAACTCACGAGGGTCTTCCACGGGTCAAGAGTAAAACTTTGTCTCGTTTGCCTGGGAGAGTTAATGTGTGTTGTATTACACATCATAGACTGGTTTTAAATCAATGTCGATTGCATTCGTCCAGGCGTATAATGTGATGATGAAGCCGCGTCTGTATGTGGACGTGTTGTAATTTACTGCCGTTTCTTGGCTCTGTAGGTTTTGGATTTCCTCTGAGAAACCTGCTGGATGGGAGCGTTCATTCCATTCTTATTTCACTTCCCCCTCGCGCTTTAACTTTAATAACTCATTCCAAATGTTATGGATCCCACTCCCTGATGTTGTCTTACACACACCCCGTTTGGAGCCGCTTTTGGGTCGGTGGGTTAATAAGAACCAGGTCTGTGAGTCTTTCCACACCCTGTACAGTTGGGTCGAACTCACATAAACACATGCGGCAGCGATGAAGTGATTGTAGATGGATTATATGCACCGTACGCTCCCTTTTCATAAGAAAACAGTCAGAAAAATTGATCCTTAACACACACGTACACACCCAGAGACTGCTGGAAGACATTTTAACCCTCCACTCACACATCTGAGCGTTAAAGTGCGTTTTTAAAGTAGTGTATACTGTACACACTAACATAGATGACATACACAATTGTACTGTTATGATTACATTTACAGTTTTATGTGTTCAAAGGACGGTCTTAAACAGTGTGAAACTTTCATTTTGTTAAGTAACGTTCAAGTTTATTTTAAGGACACTAGTTAGTACTAGTTACTAGATAGTACATTCATTTGTTCTATACTACAACTGTACTACAACTATACTACAATTGAACCTACACCGTGTCTACACCGGACGCGACAGGCGCGACGCAATATGACAACCTGCTTGTTCTTAAAGGGATAGTTCAGCCCAAAACCGTACAATTTGCCGTTTACTCACCCTCAGGTTATCCGAGATGTAGGTGACATTTTTTCTTGAGTAGAACCATAAAGAAGATTGTTTGGTAAATCCGCAGCCCTTTCTGCTTCATATAATGGGAGTCTATGGGGTCCACCTGTTTAAGAGTTCCTAAAGCACATCATTCCAAAAAGCGGCTCCTGACGTTTCGTGAAGTGAATTGAGTGATATTTTCATAAAACTGAACGTCATTTTTAATAATATTACCCATAATGTGAAGCCTCTGCACACAATCGCAATCTTCTTCTTGTAGTATTTAGTGGCGGATGGCATATCAGCGTCTGGTACGTTAAGCGCCACCTGCAGAAAGGGAGTGTTGAGTCTGTAACAGTATGGCTAGTATTATTAAAAAGGATGTTCAAATTTATGAAAATATCGAACGAGTCACTTCACGAAATGTCAACATGTCGCCAGGAGCCGGTTTTTGGAATTATGTGCTTTAGGAACTCTTAGAACGGCGCCTACATCTCAGATGGCCTGAGGGTGAATAAATAAACAGCTAATTGGATTTTTTGGCTGAACTATCCCTTTAATGGGTTTGTCATACAGTGCCACATCCATTGTGGACACAATCTGAAATAATACTGAGTTCTAATGCGTTTCTAATGTCTTTTGTTGTGTCGCTGCGTGCCTGTCGCGTTAGGTGTGGACACGATGTAAGTCTAGCTGTAGCACATATTTAGCTCATGAATGTACACTTGTAAGTACACTTTGAAGTGCACTATTTAATATGCTACTCATCAAAGAGCAAACAAGCCAAGTATACTTATAATACCTCTAGAATAAGAATACTATAGTATATCTCCATTAAAAGACGGAGGATGAGTATAGGGCAAAGATTTGTACATTTCCTGTCAACTATACTTAAGTGTCATTTTACATTATATTTTACAAGTACAAAAAACTAAACGAAGTGCACATTTCACACATTCATTTTGTACTTAATATACAAAAAAATAAAGATATTTGCTGTCTTCAATTTTTAAGAAAAATCACTTTCAATTCAACTTAATATTTTTTATACTTAATAATGCGTTTTGAGTAGTTCCCCTCAGATTACGAGCAATGAACCACTTTTATTGCAACATAGCACATTTTATTAGAGTGTATTTAAAAATGTAAGGCAGCAAAGTTTTTTTTACAGTGTACTCATGGCGTCTGAACATAGCATGATTGAGTACACTTAGATCTTGAGTTCTTAAGTTTACCTAATTTCTTTTTAGTTAGGGTGGTTAAAACAGTCAAACGTTAAGAGTTGATATCATTTCTACACTTCTTTTTGCGATCGTCTTTTAGAAGCTGTCCATATGGTATTCCACAGTATCACGTTTGCACATACCTGTGAATACTTCCGAAAGCATGTTGCTAGTTCAGCATGGCGACATGCATGCGGGCGGTGAGGTGTCTGTAATCTACAGCATCAAACATACAGTAAGTGCACAATCTAATGAACATCTGGTGAACGTGCACTTCTGCTCTCTTTCCTCCTCTGTCTTTCATTCATCCCTCCTTTACTGGAACAGCTATTTCCTGTTTTCCATAACCCCACTCCCCCCTCTCTCTCTCTCTCTCTCTCTCTCTCTCTCTCTCTCTCTCTCTCAGTAGACCTTGGTATTCTGTTCAATCTGTTCTTTGCATTATGTTCTGTATGTTAGCATACAGTATGTCTCTTACAGGACAGTTTTCAACAATAAAACTCTAAAGGGGGCCATAAAATGTTAGGCAAGGTAGAGTTGAATCAATGTCCATACTATCAGAAGAAATAAGGTGAAGTATTTAACATAAATGAATTAAACACACGGTGTAATCTTGAAGAATACCCGCTCTCTCTCTCTCCTCATATATTCATTCATTTTTTAGAGTCTCTCTGTCACATAAATGACAGGACTAAAGCAATCCCAATCATAATGTGCTGTTTCAGCAAACTGTGTGTGTGTGTATATAAATTTTAGCAGTCTGGATGATTTAGAGATGTTACATGAACCATTTCTTCATGTCCACTTGCGCGCAGATGTGCAGAGAATTTGTGCATCAGGTTCGCGCAGGGGATTATGGGTTTGGAGAATCAAAAAAGTGTCCGATGAAGAGAGACAACAGCCAATAACGGGCACATTTTTACTATCACTACTGTTTTATTGTATAATTCATCATGAAGAGATTGCATCGGTGGTTTCAGACCCCGGCGAATAAAGGTCAGGCCACTACAAACATATTTCTCTTCCAAAAAATGCAGAACTAAAAGGGGGTTGAAAGGAGTAGAAAGGAGCAGAAAGGAAAATGTTGTTTCGTCTCCCTTTCCAAAGCAAGGCTTCAAGCTGAGCAAATACATAAACATCAGCCACTGCTTACAGGAAAACTCCACAATCCCCAAACTTTCTGTCGGCACTTACATTTTAAAAGCCCTTTGAGATATGTGAGACCTTCGGCTTCTTAAGACTCTTTCCTCACTGTCAATGAAGATGCTCCTTCATCATCATCATCTCTCTCACTCCTTTCCTCTTTAACTCTGCTTGTCTATACAATAACAACAAACAATCATGTGGTATTAAAATAAGGTGCTTATGTGGTGGATAAATTATTAAAAAATTCCAAATATATTTCTCTCTCTCTCTCTCTCTCTCTCTCTCTCTCTCTCTCTCTCTCGGGATGTCTCAGTCAGGATTTCCCTGTGATACTGAACAATACGCAACACATGTAAACAACAGGTAACACCGCACACACCTGAACAGCATTCTGAAGCACAGGGACACACATGTACCACCCAGTGTGAGAACATTCCTCCATGCCGTCTCAATTTCTCCCGTTCTCAATCTTTCTCATGCTCTGGACATCTCCAGCTGTTTCTAATACTCCACTCAGTCATGCTGGATGTGCTGGAGCTATACGGTTACAGCTGTGTGTGTGTGTGTGTGTTTGCACTAACTATGTGTTCCCATCTGGTTACGTCTCAGGGGAAGTGGAGGCGCTCTTAAAGAGTTTGGCTCTTCAGTCGCCTCATTCTTGTGTCGGTGGAGGTGCAGTAAAGCATCTGATTGGCAGATTAAACAGGAAATTGTTTTTCTTCCTTGGGGTTTCTGATGATTCATTGTTTCCTTAAGGCTAGAATTGGTCCAGCGTGAATTGGCTTCATCAGCAAAACTCAGAGATAGAAAGTTTGTTGTGCAATTGTAGTTATGAGCAATTAAAAACAATGATGCAATGCAAAATTAGTTTTTAAACATTGTATAGACTACATTGATAACACTACAGGTATGTTGACACATCCACCATTTTGGAATGGTCCACATTTTTCTGGTTTTCCAAAATTGCGCCGCCTCTTGTAAAAACTGTCAAGATTGAATTGGGAATCTTTCACGGGTATCACTGTGTTCTTCCATATGTATTAACATATTACATATAAACATAACTATGATGTCAAATGGTGCATGAATCCACATTGGACCAGACATCTTGAATGTTTACTGTCACAGTGTCGTAACATACATTAATTTACTGCTTCCAGAACCCTTCTGGATTTCACCACGAGGGAAACACATGCCACTGTGTTGATCTCTGAATGACATGTGTGTGTACTCAAAACTCTTCTACACGCACGGATGCACACACAGCAGTCAGATGCTTAAGAATGTGCTGCTGTTTCAGTTCATGCAGCCTGTCAATATGTTTGTGGTGTTGTTTGTCGTTTTAGTCTTCTACAAGGTGTCAAACAGGATCACGAGTGTGTGGTGGCATATTTTCACACATTCTTCAGGCGTGGGTGAACATGCTTTAAATATTTTGAAATTAATCTTTTGAAGAGGAATGAAAAGAGGGGTTTCGTGATGGCATCTTGCGTTTCCCTCAGATAAGAATATGACGTTGGCGCTTGCTGTATGAAAATAATTCTGATGTGGTTATACGCCATACAGTATTGTCTATAGTTGGTGGTTCCAAAAGTAGCGGTCGGGACCCCCCGGGGGTCGCAAGAGGATGTCCAGAAATCTTTTTTTATTATTATGAATAGCGTATTTAATCAACAAGTGAAATAAAATATCAAATATTAGTTAAGTTAAAAATAAAACCATGCAAATGAAAAGGCTTTGCTTCCCCTTGATCGTGACCCCAGGTGGTCACATTAGCAACCGCATTAGGTTAGGCATTTTTTCAAGAGGGACCTCCAAGGATAGATTCTTTTAGAGGTTGTTAAAGGAATAGGTCATTAAAAATGAATAAAAATAATTTTCTCATATGCGTCTATTTATGTCTGTTAAGCAAAGGTGAGAATTTTGGAAAAGGTTTCAAGTTCATTTTATGAAATATACTTAAGTAAAGAAGTGTGTAGTATGTATACTAATATCAATGCACTGGTTGTTTACTTGTACTATTTCAAGACTACTTTGGACTAAATTGGCCCACGTTTAAGTTTTAGAGTACTTTTAAGCATACTTTGTGTAGCATTAGTGAACATGGAGTACACAACTAGTTTACATCTACACTTTTTTATTTGTACTGCAACTGTTCTACAGGTAAACTTATGGGTTTACTTAATACTTCAATATGTGTTACACATTCTTTTTAGTGTTTGAAAGCACACTTTGAAATACACTCTCAGTAAACTATTAGTTTAGTAGTTTTGACACTGCAAGTTTTAACTTTAATTTATTTATTACAAAATATTCTTGTATTGTAAGTATACCACTGGGTACCTATTTAGGTAACTATTTGTTTACTTGAAATATACTGTAAACTGTACTTTTTAAGTAGTGGATATTAAGTATTTCGCCATTATGCCAATTAGGTAGAAGTAAAGGCCAAATAAACCAAGACTTTTCTGCCAGTAGAAGTCAAGTACACTTAAGTGCAGTTTTAGGTATGTTTCTGAAGAGAAAAGTTGTCTGAAAATGTGTCTTTTTCTGTTCTTTTTCTGTCTGACGTACTAATAGCACACTTGAATTGAATGGCTTGTCAGCCATTGCTGAGAGGAAATAAGTGAACATTTTTGAGAACTTCCTGAAGACCTTTGTTTTGACCTTTAAATAGCGCTCAGACTTCCATTAGACCTCGTCGTGTAAAGTTAAACTTCCTCTAGTGATCAGCTGGTGGTATTGTGCTGTTTGTGATGGTGACGTTATTGCTTATCGAGGCCGTCGCGACTGGTTAGATCCCAATCACAATTTATTTAACATTTACATGACAGAGAAAACCGCTGTGTAATTTATAAATCCTTATTAGATGCCGTGGCTGTTTTGTCTTCTATTGTACCGCTTTTTTGTTGGGGACAAATGTAAACTCACAGTGCAGGAAAACCCAAAATTTGCATCACTAAATGACTTACAAGCATTCTTACCTCTGCTTTAATCAATATGCAAACGGTTTCTACAGATGTTGTCGCATAGAAAGTATTGTTAACCCCGTCAGTGGAAAGTCCTTGTGATGATAAGTGTGTGTTTGTGTGAAGGTTATGTTTACAGAAGTGAAGCTGTCAAAGGCCACTATTTTCACACACAGCACTCGACATGTGTGTCAACTCACGGATGTGTCAAGTCATATAAAACACACTTGCACAGAAACAAATGATCAACACACTGCTTTTCACACACAGACATCATAAATGTATCCTCAAGATGTGTGAGCTGAGCTGCTGTCGCCATAGCAACCGATGTGACTGCCGCTACAGCAATGCTCAGCATCTGGAAATACATCGGCCAAAATATAAAAGCAACTTTAATTGTATAATTATTTATATATGGATACATTGATAGTGTGAGTTATGGACTTTGTTTGAAAAAACAACCGCATCTGTTTGACATTTATTATCATAGCCGAAATCACACAGATCTGCTTTCCTCAAACAAAGCCGCAACTTCATTTCTCTTAGTAGCACGAAAAACAAAACTGTTATTCAAATCTTAGGTCAATTATACACAAAAGCATGCAATGCAACCATATTAAAATTCAAATGTGACTGTTTGAAGAGTTGGTTGTTTTGAATTGAAGAAGTTCTAGTTTTTCATTTGCATGGCCGGCCCGTTTGTCTTATATAGAAAATAAACACCTTTGATTCCTCTTTTTTGGTGAGCGGCGAGCACGTCGAGGAGCAGTTTCAGTTGCATTTCCACAAGGTATGATCACATCAACATTCTCAGGCTGAATTTCTCTGCACAATCAGCTAGTCCTTCCCCTGTTTTTGGCCAAAAACATGTGCGTAAAGCTATTAAAAGTTAATAAAAACCACCCACGGTATCTCTTTGTCGCCAGCTGTGGTTGCAAATATTTTAACACTGTTTTTGTTTCACCAAAATGAAAGAAACCAAAATCACCCGGCACAAGAAACCGAGAAACTTCAATTTCTGTTCCTCACAAAGAGCTATCATTGGTCCACACGTAGACTGTTCGAATAGAAGAATGCTTGAAAAACACGAACGCTATGTGTTATATGAGCCCTTAGGATGAATCAGATGATGCACAGATACACATCCAAAACTGCTGCCAAACGATGGAATGAAGCCAGTTTGTGGTTTGGCTTATAGTTTTCATTTGGTAAATGTGTCGAACTAAAGACACAGCTTAGTCAACCCTGTGGCTCTCTTCCAAGACCCAGTGATCTGCCTACGTAGGCAGACTTTTAATACAACAAAAAGGCACAGTCGCTCTTCCAAAAGAGTAGATATACAGTATACTGGATTCTAAGATGTTGTTGTCCTTGACCAGCACTTTTTTGAGCCTCAATCCCTCTAACTGTCAATTTCCAAGCTCTTGATGCAGATCACCAGTTCCTGACTTGTTGACATTATTAACAATGGATTCTGCGTAAAATGTTGTCATGTTTTGTAGAACTCATGCAACAGAATGTGGTGGTTCTTGGACGAACCGTATTTTAGCATGCCTTTAATTCAGTTCAATCCAGTTCTATTTAGAAAGCACTTTTCACAATGTTTAATTTAACAGGAAGAAAGACAAAAACAAACCAAAGTGTTAGTATTAACATAACAAGTGTCCATCTCTGCTCTTGGTTGTTGATGGAGATTGCCTGAGCTGGAGCTGGGATGATCCGTTAAGTCCGTAATGTGTAGTTTCCTCTGGATGGGTATGGCACATGGCTCATAACCATAGGGGAACCACTTTAAGTGCTATGTAGAACCATATCATGATGCTTCTTGGGTTCTTCAGAGGTTCTTCAGCTGTTCTATGGGAGGACTGAGGTTCTATTTAGAACCATACAGGGGCTTAACAGGTTTTTTTATACGGAAACGGTGCTATATAGCACCTCGGTCGTCCAAAAGAACCACTGAAGAACCAAGATTTGGTTCTATATATCTATTGACGTGGTTCCCGTATGATTACAAGCCAAGGAACACATTTCGTCCTGAGTTTTGTGTTGAATGATGGGTGATAGAAGCTCTGTTAGATAAGCCGGAGCTAAACCATTTAAACGTTATACGCTATTAGAAGTTTTTTATTGTCTACGGTACTTAAAGGTGCAGTTTGTAACCATTTTGCAGAAAATATCCAAAAACCACTAAGATAGTGTTATATACACTCACCTAAAGTATTATTAGGCACACCATACTAATACTGTGTTTGACCCCCTTTGGCCTTCAGAACTGCCTAAATTATACGTGGCATTGATTCAACAAGGTGCTGAAAGCATTCTTTAGAGATGTTGGCCCATATTGATAGGATAGCATCTTGCAGTTTATGGAGATTTGTGGGATGCACGAAGCTCCTGTTCCACCACATCCCAAAGATACTCTATTGGGTTGAGATCTGGTGACTGTGGGGGGCATTTTAGTACAGTGAACTCTCTCACTCACTCTGAATTGTCATGTTCAAGAAAGCAATTTGTAATGATTCAAGCTTTGTAACATGGTGCATTATCCTGCTGGAAGTAGCCATCAGAGGATGAGTACATGGTGGTCATAAAGGGATGGACATGGTCAGAAACAATGCTCAGGTAGGCGGTGGGATTTAAACGATGCCCAATTGTTACTAACGGGCCTAAAGTGTGCCAAGAAAACATCCCCCACACCATTACACCACCACCATAATTGCATTAATGAGAAATTGAACAGGTGTTCCTAATAATCCTTTAGGTGAGTGTATTTTGTTCAGCTGAGTACTCACAATATCTCAAATGTTTCCAGCTACTTGTAAATCGCCATTCTAAAACGAGACATGAGGCTGTGCAGTCGCCTGTCAATGGCGTCATATCCGTGTTCCCCTTTTCACCACGTTTACTGACATGGAAACCATATGACAACAGTGTCGTGAAAAAATGCGGAAGTGGTGTCTAGCATCTAGCAACCCACTAGCTTGTTGAAGAACAGATCCCATTATTCCACGCTCCTTCACAGCGGCATCAAGCTACGGCATTTAAGTTGTTTTGATCGTGCGCCCCCTAGCGGTGGATTTTACAAACTGCACCTTTAATGGGAGTGTGTAGCGGTGATAAAATCGGTGCTATGTGGTCAAATTTTTTCTCATTTTTCTCAATATTCTTCAGTTTGGCAATGTTTCTGAGATGGGAGAAGGTTGTTTGAGATGTGGTTTTCAAAAGATAGGCTGCCGCCCAATGTGACGCCAAGGTGTTTAACTATATTTGGTGAGGTAACATTGCATCCTTCTATTTGCAAGTTGAATACTGTAATATTCTGCTTACAGGTATGCGGTCTGATAAACAATATCTCTGTCTTTTTAAGAGTGTGTGCAGTTCTTCACCACAATAATCTTTAAGGATCAGACTTTATATCCATGATCAAAAGTCTGAAGTCTGCCTATTCAATAGTCTCACTGTGGTCCAAGCTTTAACAGGGTGAGAGGGTGAGATGAACACTATGAGAGCAGTATGGAGACGGGCAGAGGTTGTGGAAATGAATTAATGGTGGGAAAGGGAGAAGAAAATAAGCAGAGAGACTGTGGAGTTCAGTAGGGGGTTTAAAGAGAGAATGAGCTCTTTAGAAGGGGGTGTGGGAATGAACGAGGGCAAGAAACGGGGTGGAATGAGAGAGGGAAAAAGTGGGAGATTTAAGCTTGAGTAGCTGGGTGTGGGAATGAGGGGTCAGAGCTCTACTGGAAGAGGATCTTGGCAGGACACAGCTGAAAGGGATTGTGGGAATTTACACAGGATTACTGGAGTGTCTTATGCCTGAAGACACACACACACTCACACACACGGTGTGATACACTTTTCTACAAACTAGCTGGTAGATTGACAATATATTTGCAATAATTGACCAAAAATCTAAAATACTATTTTAATGTCTTGTGTTTTTTTAAGTTAAGTGATGTTAAGGTAAAACCTGAGTTTAAAGGCTGTGTTTTGATATTTTTAATGGAAAATACAACAAAGACCCATTTGAATGAATCTTGCACCAATTAAACATCATGAATCACCTTGACAACAATTACTGTTCTAAATATTTTATTTTGCTATATTTTACAGATCTAACACACACACACACACATACACAAACACACAGACACACAGACACACACACACTACACAGTGTCATTCCTGAGCACACATACAAAAGCAAACGTTGGCTGGAGAGAAAATGAAATGTTCTCTTTGGTGGTTCTGTAGGATCTGGACTGTGTTGACTTTGGGATCTGGTAACGTTCTCTTTGCAGTCAGCCATGTCAACAGATAAAATGAGTTATAGCTTC
This sequence comes from Triplophysa bombifrons, assembly GCA_029783895.1. Taxonomy (NCBI): domain Eukaryota; kingdom Metazoa; phylum Chordata; class Actinopteri; order Cypriniformes; family Nemacheilidae; genus Triplophysa; species Triplophysa bombifrons. Next base: position 1,600,050 of record CM056459.1, on the reverse strand, counting down.
ACAGAACTCCCAAGAAAAATAAACCTACCTTCAGCATTCGTACGCATCTGGAGAAGATAAAGATCACAACCATTGTGTATGTATATGACAGTTTTATTCTGGAGCTGTCGCTGTAAATGAATGTTTTTGGATCCAGCGGTTGAGATTTGTGTATTTGTGTGTGATAAAGGTGATGTGTCATTTTTTAGTTGCGATGTACAAAGTGTTATCATTGAAACAGTTCATGGCAAGAATTTGGGCTTTACCTGTTTGTTCTACGAGTGGATGATGAGGGGAGGATGTCAAACAGTCTTTAATTGGATGGACCAAAGAACCAATCGAAATTATTTAGCTTCGACCAAACAGTAAAGTTAAAAGTAAAAAATGAAATACACAATATTTATTGATTCATGTATTTTCAGTACTACTACTGTTGTTTTCATTATATTAATATGAATCATAATTATATAATTAACATGACAGAAAAACCAACGTGCTATATACAATTATATATATATAAATATGATTATATATAATTTTATCTTAAATAACATTAATATAACATACAATTATTACTATTACATTTCAAAAGTAGTTGAAGGATTAACTTTTCAATTTACGTATTTTCATATGAATTTTTGACAAATGAATCTCAAACACATGTCTCATTTTGGTTAAAGTGTTACCCTCAACTCATCATTTTAGATTTAAACTCAATATCGTTTAAGATATAATGCAAGTATACATCATGGGTAACTGCAAAGCAATTATTTAAAAATCATCAGTAACACTTTACTTTATGGGTGAAAAAATATTTTATTACAATAATTTATTCTTAATAATCCTTTTCACAACTGTTGAACACATATTTAGTTTTTTTAATATAACAGTCAGCTTCACTGTAATGTTTCAGAAGGTAAATGAACGTTAGATTGTATGAAAAATCCATAGCTCCTGCCTAGAGCTTGAAAACAGGAAGTGGGGGGCTTTAAAAGACCTCATAAAAACAGTGAACAGGCTCTGCAGATTCTGGTTGCCGGGGTGAATGCGGCTGGAATGCTGCTTCATCATAATGCTGTGGGCTGTGGGCTGCGGTCAGCATGAAGCTTAATGCAAGGCCGGTAGAAGTGAAACCAGTGTCATTTCAGCTTTTACTGTGTCTATAAAGATTTACACTCATTTAAAAAGCTTTACATACTGACTGCTGTGGACATTTATTTAGAGAGTGTCACTTCATATATGTGAATGCAGAGGAAACGTAACTGTTACAACAATCGAAAGAAACCAAGAAGAACCGTTACTTTGCTAAACTTGTCTCTCCAATATCTTAAATTTAGACTGCGATACCATTTCAACCGCTAGATGTCAATGTACCATACGGTTTCTTTAAAGGGGTCATATGACGCGGCTAAAACGAATATTATCGTTTGTTTTAGATGTAATGCAATGTGTATACATGATTTAAGGTGCTATGATTGGGTAGTGATTGGATTTTACACTGCAAGCGTGTGACGGAAATGTGACGCCTCTGACCATATTTGGAACATCATGTTCCTCGTCAATTGTACTGACAGGTACGCACACCGTAATTGCTTATGTATTTGGGTGGACATCAAATTATGCATCAAATCAGACCACCAACTGACGTAGATTTGTGGGGGTGTGGTTACACGAGGTGTTTCAGGCAGGTCTGGGTGAGGATTCGCTTTTAGATAGAATGCATCTTTTGTTCCTACACTTTCATTTTTGCAATTTTACATGTCTAATACATGCATGGACGACTTATAACACACCAAAGACAAAGAAAAACACCTATTCGCCACATATAAACCCTTTAAATGCGACCGAACTACAGGACCCGTTCAACAATTGTTTTATTTAATAAAATGAACAAAGATCACAATTATACAAGTCATTTATTTTATACAATTATTATACAGGAAAATAACAATAAAAATGTATATTAACATGAATCAAATCAGTTATCTGGGGATAAGGCGCTCGCGTATGATGAAACGGTCTACACATAAAATGGACATTGAGGTTTCAGGGAATAAATAAACAGGGTTTTGAACTAATGAATTGCAATTCTGTAAATTCCTCTTTTTGTCATTCCAACTCAAATTCCACTTCAACATCCTGTGAGGCCCTGTGAGGAATTTCTCTCTCTCTCTCTCTCTCTCTCTCTCAAGATATTTATCTTTCTGTCTGTCTGTCTGTCTGTCTGTCTCTCTCCCTCTCTACCTCTTTCTTTCACTCACTTTATTTCTGTTTCTTTCTTTCTGTCTGTCTGTCTGTCTGTCTGCACTCAAAAAAATATTTTTGCTGCCTGTTCAATTTACTTAACTTGCTTAAGTTAAATCAACACAACTTTTGGAAAATATGGTTACAACATGATTGTTTTATGTTAAGTCATATAACTGAATCCATTCATGTTGGGAGAACATAAAGGAGTTGTGTTGTGTTAACATAAAATAGTTATAATAGGGCAGAGGACTTATATTTCCCAGCATGCTTTGCGTACACTGCATTTTGAGAGTTATTTTCTTAAATAAGTGTTTTATATTATGTATTTTTCAGTAAAAAGAAACACTTGTTAGTGTTTAATGTTCATTTATCTTAAAAGTTTTAAAGAGTTAGTTATATTTTTGAGTTTTGTGGTTACCCTTGTTCAGAAAATTGTTGCCTTTGGTTAGGTCGTGGGCGGTTACAATAAAAAATTTTGCATTTCTCTTGAGTTCTATTTTCTCAATATCCTCTCATTGAAGTTAAATGAGATAATGTCTATTAAATTTTACAAATGTATAATATAAAAAATGTTGAACATTTCATTTTATTTTAGTGTTTTTATTTGACCTACAGACTTAGTTGCTCTAAGTTCCAATCATTGAGTATACTAAATTCATTGAATAAACAGGAACTGAATGAAACTGTAGAATTTATTTTGGTTGAACGTAAAAATATAAATTTTAGGATAACTGAAGTTAATTAACTCAATAGTTTAAAACAAAACAAAGCCTGTTAAATTGATTCAACTAAACAACATTGCTTTTACCTTAAGCAATTAACTTACATTTACTGAAATAAAAAATGTTATTTAATTTCAATGTAATCCAGTTACGTGCAACCAGTTGACATAAAAAAGTTAAGTTAGTCCAACATATTATTTTTTTGAGTGTGCCTGTCTGTCTGTCTGCCTGTCTCTTTCACTCACTTTATTTCTCTCTCTCTCTCTCAAGATATTTATCTTTCTTTCTTTCTGTCTGTCTGTCTCTCTCTCTCTCTCTCTCTCTCTCTCTCTCCCTCCCTACCTCTTTCTTTCACTCACTTTCTTTCTGTTTCTTTCTGTCTGTCTGTCTGTCTGTCTGTCTGCCTGTCTCTTTCACTCACTTTATTTCTCTCTCTCTCTCTCTCTCAAGATATTTATCTTTCTTTCTTTCTGTCTGTCTGTCTCTCTCTCTCTCTCTCTCTCTCTCTCTCTCCCTCCCTACCTCTTTCTTTCACTCACTTTATTTCTGTTTCTTTCTGTCTGTCTGCCTGTCTGTCTGTCTGCCTGTCTCTTTCACTCACTTTATTTCTCTCTCTCTCTCTCTCTCAAGATATTTATCTTTCTTTCTTTCTGTCTGTCTGTCTCTCTCTCTCTCTCTCCCTCCCTACCTCTTTCTTTCACTCACTTTATTTCTGTTTCTTTCTGTCTGTCTGTCTGCCTGTCTCTTTCACTCACTTTATTTCTGTTTCTTTCTGTCTGTCTGTCTCTCTCTCTCTCCCTCCCTACCTCTTTCTTTCACTCACTTTATTTCTGTTTCTTTCTGTCTGTCTGTCTGTCTGTCTGCCTGTCTCTTTCACTCACTTTATTTCTGTTTCTTTCTGTCTGTCTGTCTGTCTGTCTGCCTGTCTCTTTCACTCACTTTATTTCTCTCTCTCTCTCTCTCTCTCTCTCTCTCTCTCTCTCTCTCTCTCTCTCGATCAACTAGAACACTTGAACTTTTAAACTTTCAACTTGGTTTAACACACATTCTCACTCTTTCAGCTGTGGTTTAATAGTATCGTCCAGCAGTGTGTTTGCAAGGGTATTCATTATCATATCTTCTGTTATCTCCACACACTGACAGCTTCTGCAGTCCAACACATACACACACACCAGAAAAGAATAACAAAGATATACTGCTTCAGCAAAACATATTTAGCATCCAGAAAGTGCTCACAACCCTAAATAACTTTTAAAGGTCTGAGGGTTTTCTGAATACTGACACGTTTTCTTCAACAGTGACTAGATCTTCCGTACAGCTGGTTGTATCAATCTGGTATCTTGTAAACTCAACTTGGTTTCCAGATGCACCAGTTCACCCACAGCCAGACTGCAACCGGTGATTCACTCTGTTCTTCCGTGCGGTCTGTGATGCCATCTGAAACTACAGTCATGTTCCCCTATCTGGTACTTTTCTACACCTTTCTTTTACTAAAGGAATATTCTTTCTATAAACGTGATTGGCTTTATGAGTTTATTGTGTGAAGGGTGGTGTTGTTAAACAGTGCTGAGCTCAGCATGTGACGTGCCACAAAAACAGTCGCCACCAAAACTCTTCACGCAGTTCTGCGTCAACTGTGTTTCTGCTGTTCATCGCGGCACATCTGTGAATATCTGCAGGAGTCTGTGCCACAAATGTGAGGTGTTTGAAATAAGACTCATGGTGTGAAAGGGGGAATTCCTATGTATTAAAACACCTCCCACATACTCTCTCTTTGACTCTGTATGTGTGTGTGTGCTTGTGTTCTCTTTAATGATTTCCATCATTCACTCTATTCATGTCATTAAGTCTCTCTCTCTCTTTTTTTCTGTGGGGCATTTGCATGGTCTGACTCATTTATAGTGTGCACACTAAAATGGCAAGGACTGAAATATCAACGGGGAAGTTTTTGGAGTGTGTGTGTGTAATCCTGACAAACCCTCTGTTGAGAGGACCAAATGTCCCCAAAGTAATATCGGTCATTTTTATACCTTGATGAGACATTTTATGGTCCTCGGGAAAGAAAAAAGTCGTATGAAATGTAAAAATGCACAAAGTGTGGTTAAGGGAACCAAATGTACAGTTTGTACAGTATGAAATTATGTCTATGGAAAGTCCTCATCAAACATGGAAATGTGTGTGCGTGCGTGCGTGGGTGTGCTTGAGGGTAAAGAGGAAGTGACACACATGGTCTCTCTAAAATATCACAATCATGTGATAACCCACAAGGTTCAACACTTGCACTAAAGCAGAGCCATCTGAAACTGGCAACTTCACTAAACTGGTTTCCAGTCAAAATTAAATCGTGCAACCTTCTATCGAAATGCTTATAATAAAAATCCGCTGTTAAAAAAATAAATAAGTCTGTTACATTACATGCAACCAGCATTGGGTGTAACTAGTTTTTATTTATTTAAATTTTATTTAGTTTTTATAGTCATTATTTACTGTAATTTAATTACTTTTCCCTTTAAAAAGGTAAAGTAAGGGATTATATAATAATAATATATTAAAGTGGAAAAGTCTAACTTTAAAATGTATGCTTTTGTGTATCCTTCTCACATTTGTACACTTTGGTCAGTTAAAAGGGTCATATGACTCGGCTTAAATTAATATTATTGTTTGTTTAATATGTAATGTAATGTGTATACATGATTTAAGGTTAAAAACACTGTATTTTTCACATACCGTGAACGTTTATTTCTCCTCTTTGCCCCGCCTCTAATTTTGACAAAGCTCATGGCTCTGATAAGTGAGGTGTGCTATGATTGGCCAGTTAACCAGTGCGTAGTGATTGGTCGAATTCTGCAAGCATGTGACGGAAGTGTCACGCCTCTTACCATATCTGGAACATTAGGTTCCTCTTCAATTGTACTGACAGGTACGGTTCTCATCTGTGCGATGGCAGTACAGGTGTTTCTAACCGAAGGTTAGAAAGTGTCATATCACCTAAACACGGTGATCTGACCTTGTGACACATTACCCATAGCAAGAAACTGATGTTAATATGTTCAGTCACTTCAAACACGTCATCATGCAAGTAACTAAAAGTTGAAGATTTTCTGATGTGGAGAGAGAGAGAGAGAGAGAGAGAGAGAGAGCTGTGTCAGCATCGAGCTCCAGACAGTAAACTGCCTTTTAAAAATAAGGTTGTTCCAAGAAAAACTGGTGTTTGCATGGTCAGTTTCACTTCTTTCTACTGCTTGTGTTGATTCTGAAACTGTGGCCTTTGAAAGTATCCGCACACTTTATACATTTTCAGCCACACACACTTCAAATGTAGAAATTTTACATTGCATCATTAAACAAATTTTAAATCCATGTCACACTTTTCGTTCCTCCAGTAATGTCAGGAGGACTTTTATGAAGATGGTTTCACCTCACTTCAACTGATCGAGTTCACACAGGTGAAACTGAGCGTCCACTACAACAGTTTACTTTAATGTTCGCTGTGAATGCAGAGAATGCGACGCATGCTTGCACTGCATTATGAAGTGCGATCTGATACATTTCAAATCGTTGTGACGCATGAAACCGAATCTGTGATGTAAGACGAGCTTGTGTTTACATGCTTGCTTGAAGTTTGTTTCAGTCTGTTGTGTTTCTGTAGTTTAGTCTTTACACAACTGATATTGAACAATTATTCATCAGAGGAAAGTTTTTAGACCTGGCAAAAGGGCATTGTTGGATGTGTGTGTTTTTTTCTTGAGCCTGTGTGTGTCCACATGTCTGTGTGTGTGTGTGTGTGTGTGTGTGTGTGTGTGTGTGCGTTTGTGCGCAGTGCCTGAAGTGGGAAAAAGATTTCTGTATACTCTTGTGCACATTCCCATGTGCAAATTATTTACACATTTGACATTTCTACAACGAAATAACAGTATTTGGACATTGCTGGTAAAACATATTTAGTTACTAAAGAAACAACTTGCCAATCAACTTATTTAATAATGTTACATACAAATTTGACCCCCCCAAAATTTTAAACTTAATTTTTAGCTGTGTTGACACTGAGATGAGACTTTGATGACTCTAATGGGTTTGTGATGAGATTATGATGAAAGTGTGATGTTTATGATGAGACTGATGGTTGTGATGTGTGTCCCATCTGTTTTAGAAACATTTAGATTAACTGAATCACATTTATTTCCCACAATATTGTTCTCAATATAGATGAGGTTTGCATACCCAGTTGCCTCATGCTAACTTTGTAAAGAGGTTAACCAACTCCACTAACAGAAAGAGATTCAAATTAACTGAACCACACACACACACACACACACACACACACACACACACACACACACACACACACACACTGCAGGAGCAAATTACCCTCCTCCATCCCTAACTCCACCTCGCATTTACAATCGGGACTTGACTTCTGTTATTCCTTTTCATAAGTCTCAACTACATTTTAATTATGTGTTACACTTGAATATCTTTAAGAACTAATAACATTTGCTTGATCTGTTCTGTTTACCCCTGCGAGGTTATTGCTGCGCTCCCTGCTCTTATTTATGCTGGCTGCATGGATGGGCAGGGATTTTTACCCAGAACAGAACCGTATCACCGATCTAAACTGTATGCTAATTGTCAATCATTTTTGATGGTAGTGAACCTAACAGAATAGTGGTCATCTCATTTCTGTCTGTCCTTCTTGAGCTCCCTTCTTGTCTCCTCAGACTTCACGATTCCCCCTCCTCCCCAAGGCGGCACTTAAATCCCTCCACACTTGAACAGAAATGCACTGCATCAGTAAATCACTCAATACGGAGCCCAACTGTGTGAGTGTGTGTCTGTGTATGAAGAATTCTGGATGAGGGGATCCCAGCCCCTCGCCGCATGGAAACTAGTTTCTCTGCATGACTGCATTATTCGCCTGTTATTTCACCTTACTCACTTTCATGTCGTTTCGACTTGAATTTATTTTTTCTTTGCCAACATGAAATCATAATGTAGCCCATTTACTGTGCTAACACGCCTGTATGGTTTTATTGAGCATGTTATGCAGAATGTTTCAATTTATAATCATTTGCAAAAATATCGTAACTTTCTTTTATGTCAAGTCGCACATCCATCTGTTAACATTTTTTCAGCCCCTCCCGTCCCACCATCTGGCTTCATTCTACTGTAGTGTCTAATGTTCACTTCTTCTATTGATATTGTAGTCATGGCATGATGGAGTTGTTCCTGTGAGCGATTTTTCACTCTTCTGTGTGATTTTCCAGCCCACAAGTATAAGCAAAATTATGCCTAAAAAAATTGCATCAAAGTTTAATTTCAAGCATTCATTTCACTATGATTTCAATCTTTGACTTGACCATACTAAACGTCAATTTTAAGATTTCAAGATTATATATTTGCAGAACGTTCTTTACATGATGTAAGATGATTTAAAAAAGAAAACAGTAAATCATGACTTTAGCTGGGATTTTACAGGCTTTGACACAATTATCTCCAAGTTAGTTTGATTTCAGTTGCAAGACAGAGATATAATTATTTATAAAGAATAAATGTAGATCATTTCCCCAGTTAAATAGTTTTTTTCTGAATGTGCTGGTTGAAGCTGCATGTGCTGGTTTAAGTTGGTTTAAGCTGTTCAAACCAGCATCAAAACATTACTAACCCAGCATATGTTGTTTTTTTCAACAGGGTTGATTTTCATCATCAGTCTAACTTGTGAGCATTTTTTTCGTCTTCATAAAGTTGCGACATATCACGGCTGCTCCTCTGATTTTAACCCTGCTCTGTATTGTTACCATGTTGGTTGTCAGCAAAATTCCTGGAAGAAGTCATAAGTCCACCAGAAATTGCATTGTTCGTTTACATATTCTCTCAACACAACAATACACTTATTCCAGAAATGATTATGATAAAGATTATCAATATAATGAAGACAGGATTAATCAACATACAGATCAATGGAAAGATTCATGCATGCACGCAGATACGCAGAAACACACACACATGTTGGGTTTTCCTATTTTACAGGGACATTCCATAGACACAATGGTTTTTATAGTTTACAAACTGTATATCACATTCCGTTCCCTTTACCCTACCCCTTAACCTAACAATCACACACAACTTTCTGCTCTTTTAGATTTTCAAAAAAGTTAATTCTGTATGATTTATAAGCTCGTTTCCTCATGGGGACCAAAAAATGTCCCAAGGATTTCGGATATTGTCATCTATGTGGGAACATATTGTCCCCATACCGTAGGGTTTACCAGGTACACACACACACACAGACAAACTACACCCCACGGTCTAATATTCTTCCTCAGTGTCCAATAGATGGGTCCCATGTGAGCAGTAATGTCTGAGTATCCCACAATGCATCAGCTGCATCCTTCTACAGTCAGACAGTAAGTGGCCATCTAAGTCTTCCTGTGGGGCGTCACATGTATCCGTGTGGTAAATACGCCTCTATATGTCTTACATTCTCGGGTATAATGATCAACTCAGACAGTCAAGCAGATCATAGCATGAAACAAGAAAGACAGTGTTGTTCACCAGAGAAAAATACCTCGATAAAGAAGATATTTCAGGTTGTTCAGATGTCTTGTTTAGTGAAGAGATGTTTTCTTTAGTTAAACTTAGGCCTGTCAATGACAACGGTCTACATTGGAATCTATAATGCTGTTTGCTTGTTAGTCTTCTAAGGAAAAAAAAAGGAATCGAAGCAGCCACACGTTTCACAAAAAAGGGAAATCAATGGACAGACGTCATTGAGAACTGTAGGATACAAATGATATAAATGGTAAGAGATGATATGTTCAATGAATAAAACAGGAACTAGGTCTAATTAGAGTCTGTGTCAGCGCTAAGTGGTCCGGTGGACTATGAGCCGACATATTGTGCAGTAGCACTTCCAGCGACCCGAGTTTGAATCCCCGCTCGTGGTCCTTTCCCGGATTCCCTCTCTCTCTCATCCCATAATTTCCTGTCTCACTCTCCACTGTCTTATCCATACAAAGATGCAAAAAGGCAGAAGAAAAAAAAGTCTGTACATGAAGAGTATGGAGGTGAATGAATGTAGATAGTGATCATATCATCTGGATTTGAGAAAATTTGATGAGAAATGTTTGAGTTGATATTGAGATCTTCAATAATAATAGATCTATGATTGCAGACTTGACAAATCTGAGCCCAGTTCGACACATTGTTGACATCTCTTCTCTAATAAAAGAAACACTTGTGAGATTTATGGATTTTCGAGGATACTATATATGTTTCTGTCTATGTAGGGCATTCTGAATCATTCAGATATGAGGTTCTCATTGTAGTAAGAATTCAGCTGTTAATGTAAGAAGACAGAACAGGGTTTTGAAACGGAGGCTTTGTTTAACAGAGCCGTTCTGTCTCGCACACGCTCAGCCTCTCTTTTCTGTGTTTTTTTCGTTGTTTCTGCATCTGTTACGCCCAGAGTTAGTGTCTGTGGCACACTGCCAGCGCTCACAGCTGCCGCTGAGAAAGAAACCAGCACACAACTGGAACGCAGTCAACGGTCGCTTCCTCGGGCGTCTACTGCGTCACCTTCTCGTCTCCGCCGAGAGAAACTTCACCCTGACAAGCCATTCAGGCTTTTCAATGTAAACACAAGCAAAAATCTCAAGTGACTCTACCGATATCCAAAACCTTGGTGTTTGAAAGATGATTTTACGCTGATGAGTGTATTTGTTAAAGAATGTCTTACAGCAGCTGTTCTCTTTCATCTAACAAACATGACATCGACTGGTGTTTCGTTCGTCTCATTTCTTTTTCAATAATGAAATAGTCCTGTCCCATCACAATCTCATCGTAATTTATTTTACAGGATGGGTCATTTGTACGAATTTCTATAATTTTTATGTTTTAACACGATCTGTTTTCACTCCTGTGACAGAGAGGTTTAGAGATTCTTACTTTTCTTATTTTAATATATGTAAGTTTGAATTGATGATTCACATCATACAAATTCATACGAACTGGCCACTTCGTAAAATAGTTGTGAGTTCTTGTTCAATCTTTCTTTCTAATCCAGCTTAATGTACAAAGAGCTTTAAAACAGATTGTGTTGGGAAAAACACTGCATCAACGTCTATGATTTGGAGGTTCAATAAAAATGAAAATAAATCAAGTAAAGGATGTTTAAAGTATGATCCGGCTTCTATCCATCTCTCTTTCTTTACATCCATCTAGGGTCTGAACGTGAACGTGTCGTGGAAAATCTTCCCCCGCCTTGCTGTGTCCCTTCAGCGCTGTGTATGCAGTGTGATGTACGGTCTGTATGGGAGACAGTGTTACTATGGCAACAGATAACAGGTACATGCTTTTCCACACTGACCACAGGTTATAAAAATAACACAAATTAAAACCACAAGTGTGATTCACGTGGCTTGTGTGACTGCAAACAGTGGTTTGTTCGGTTGGAGTGGAGAAGAATATCATTTTGGTCTGTCGCACACACAAAACAACACGGGTTGAAACAACTCGACATTATTTCGAGCTCAGAAATGAAAGCTCAGATCTGTAATGCTCAAAGTGATGGTGATGGAGAGAGGCATGGAGGTACAGTAATCAGTTTTCACTGATCTTTTAAATTATTTTTTCATTGTAAAAACAAACCTGATCACCATCCATTTGTTCTCCAAAGCCACTTGTCTTGTCAGATTTCAGATGAAGTTTTCAGATTTTTTTTTAGATGAGTAATACATTTGATCAAATGTGCAGCCGTTGTAAGATTTATTGTTATGGTGAGTTCATGTCAAGAATGATGGTTATACAAATCCTTCGTCAAACTCAAAGACTCATATATTTAAATATGCATTATTCACCGGTCTAAATGTAGAGGACATTGACAGTGTTCACAGATGAATCTGTGTGAAATTGGTCCAGTACGGAAGGAATATGATCAGAATAATTGTCTATTTGGAGGACGGCCAGCGTTCAGTTGTAAAGGCTGTGAATCATGGCATTGCCCCAAAGGGTTTATCGTCATCATATAGGTCACATCATACTGGATGTGCACCAGTGTTCGTGTACGGAGATTAATACCAATGAGAATATGGGGCTAGCGCCAGTACATTCTAATAAATGTCTCACATTACAAACGTCCAGTCTTTTATGGGGTATGCGGGAGATATGTGTAACCATTAAAAAGTTAATAAATGGGTTTTTTAACTTTCATATTGCCTAAGAGACACGTTATTCGACACTTTAAAATAGAAAATATAATGCAATAAAGCTTACTGGTTAAACTCTCCTGACTGTAGTCAAATGGTGACTTATTGCTTTTATGAAAGAAAAAAAAACGTGAAGTGGCGAAAGTCGCAATATAGTATTTAGAACAAGCAATTCTTCTCCCAAGTATTATTATTAACTGAAAGGTGTTTAGGCACATTGAAGAGATACTTTCCCCAAAAATTAAAATTCTGACATCATTTGCTCACCTTCGAGTTTAAAATGTGTATCAATTTCTTTGTTCTGATGAACACAGAGAAAGATATTTGGAAGAATGCTTATAACCAGACAGATTTTGACCTCCGAAGTATCACTTTAATATGTTTGGCACATTAATATAGAATCAGAAAAGACAATATTATAATGTAGAATATCCATCAGTATGTTTTTGGTTTTCCTTTTTCATTCCTTTTTAGTGTTTATTTTTAACAGTGTGGGTCTGAGAAATATGCATGTCTGTGCTCAGTTACAATAAACACCTGTTCTCCAAAGATAATTCATAATTCAGAGGTTGACTAGGGACACAATACAAAGTCAACAATTCTGCATGTGTATATTGATTCCTTTAATGGTCATTTTATTGAGGAGGGGTTGAGGAATATATAAAACCAGTGGCCGGATTCACAAAACATTCTTAAGAAGAAAATTATTCTTAACAGCCATGTTTTTTCTTAAATTCGAATTGAATGTTATTTATTCCCGCAAAAAATGTCTAAATACAGTTCTTAATTTTTTTTATCAAGATTGATTTTAGGAAAATTTAAGAAGAATCCGAATCCTCGAAGCAAAAAAAACGTTATTCTGGGAGGAAACGGAGAGGGTCACAAATATTATGGCGTAGTAACACACAAAAAGTATTATAAGAAGTATATGAGAATTTATCTTTAGAACAATCTTATATTTTGTTTTAAGAATATGTTTTGTGAATCCGGCCCCAGATCCTTTAATTGACACATTCAGTCCTGTCAACACATAAAGATGAGTTTTTAAAAAAATAAATAAGTTCCTGTAGATGGCAAAATCTGATTTTTATCAAACTCTTTCAAAAGGGAAAAATGCCGAATACTTCCTCATTCTTTGAAAATTCACATCCTGAACTTTGAGCGGAAATATTCCAGTGCACTCATCTAATCTGGAGCATCTTGCCTCGGGAATGTTTAAAAGGAAAACGGAAAATTGTGTATTATATATATAACATGATCCGACCCTCAAATCTGACATTACCACTCCTCTCGGTCACTGTGATTGAAACCTTTAGTTACGAATTACATATTCAATAGTGTAATTAGATTACTGTACAAATTACTCTCTCCAAAAAGTATTTAATTACTTATTACTAATTGCTTTTTACACCATATCAACCTTGATTAGTTAAGTGATTCAAGCATAGACATGAAATGACTCTTAATTCATTCAAATAAACAATATATAACTACATAAAGTACTCTTATTAACTGACCGAAGTTTTAAAAATGTGAGAAAGATAGATTAATGCGTGCATTTTAAAGTTAGACTTTGAATTTAAATGTCAATTCCAGTTTTGTATACATTACACAGAATTTAGTCAATTTACATTCAAACTAACTGTAAATTACAGAAGAAATAATATCCCTCACTTTACTTTTTAAGGGAAAAGTTATTAAATTACAGAAACTAATTACTTGTGACTAGCTACACCCAACACTGTCTCTCACTCACGAGTAACTAAAATAAACACTTTATTATTATCAACAATGTTTCATTTTTTAGAACTTTACAAACATCATTTGTGGGTGTGGCCAAATCATTTAATATTCTATCTGGTCTCAGGTTTGAGTTATACACAGTGTGATGCCCATATAAAATGAATGGATCAAATGTCTGTTATTAGTCAAACATGCTTGAAACTAAATTATTTGAAAATGCCACATTTTATTCTTTGGAAACAACTGCACAAATGAATCAGTCACCACAATAACGTGTTAAAGAAATAAATCCCCATTTTCTTTATTAATGATGTTGTTTTCAACCATACAAAGACTAACAAACGTATTCGAGCTGAGTGTTTTGAGAGTAAGTTAAAAAGATTGGGGGAAAATATTGAGCTCTCCATTACTTCCTCTTCTATAGTCCGACTGCACACAGCTGCATGGGATGTGTGTGTGTGTGTCCGCATCAACACACAGGTGCAGTGAGATCACTTCCTCTTCGCAGGGCCTGTTTCCGTAGCAGCAGTCACTTCCTGTCCCATGGAGAAATCAGGAAACGCATCCTTATCCAGCAGGGGTCAAAGGTACGAGTTAAGAGACGGTTTGTGTGGTCTTCTGTGTATGTTTAATTTGTGAGCATCATTTGTGTAGTTTTGTGTATAAATGTGTATGTCTTCCTTTTGTCAAACGAATGTGAACTTGAGATGGAACACATTGCTTTGCGGTTTCTGGGGTCTTTGGGTGTTTTTTGAGACATTGCTATTTGGTCGGAATGGTGCTCTGTGCGGTTGCTCACCTCTCAAACCCACAGACCGCCCGATGTCTGCACGCTGACCATCTCATATATACACACACACACACACACAGGAAACCACATGATTTATGCTCTGATTTGATTGGCTGATGCAACTATTTAGAGTAAGAACACAGTTTGAAAAATATCTTTTACCATTTTTTTTATATTTATTGTTGGATGTATTTAACAGAGATTGTCCACTGCTGCTGGTTGAGGGATGTTTCCGAGAGGTGCTTTTGGTTTAGTGAAGACTAATGCACGTACACACTTTACAACTATTCAAACTATTTGAAACCGTCACCGTTTCTTTTGAAAGACACAGTGTCTGTGATGAGGAGTTGTGTATGATCAAGACGTGTCGAAACAAAACTCTGCACCTCTGTCATTACCCATCTGATTCTTTGGAAAATGTGTCATCTTAACAATGAGCACGACCTGACAATTCAAAGCACAATCTCCCATCTTCTTCGTTAAAATACTATAAGAATACAGTAAAATTTGTTTTGTTAAACTGTAAAAATACTGAAAGTTTTCTCTTAGCGTTTGGGTTGAAGTGTTAATAACTTTATGGAATGTCCTCATTTTAGATGGATAAATGTGTACGTGAATGTGTTGCCTGTGTGTGTGTGTGTGTGCATTCCTCTGACGTTCCTCACAGACTGTTATCTGCAGTTATGTGATGTCTGTGACTGCGTTTTCTTTCTTAAGTGTGTGTTTGTGCATCTCCAGTTAATGTACTCCTTTGCAGGCAATAAACACAACAATATCAATATGTGTTTTCTGCAGGAATGTGTCACTAGTTTTGAGAGGCGTTACCATGTTGTACTTCCATTTCTGAGGGCAAAGGTTGTAAGTTTGATTCATTAGTGTGAATCACTGTGTTGATTTAAGACAAGATTACATTATCAGACAGAAATGATTTTGTGTCTCAGAGGGGCAGTTTCGTATTGTAAAATGTGAAAATACATGTACTGGAGGTACATTTGTATGGTTATGTGAGATCATATACAAGATCATAATTTTTTTTTAAATTTCACTGTCCTTTATGTTAATATCAAGAAAACAGTGGGGGAAAATGTTTATTTATTTATTGCATTTAGCTACTGGTCCCTTTAACTAAAGAAAATCAACTTTCGGTTGATTTTAATTATCAGTTAATATTTAGAGATTACAGTTTTAGATTTACATTAAGTCATTAAGCAGACGCTTTTATCCAAAGCGACTTACAGAGAGTTCAGGGAGCTTTAAAACGATATGTCGTACAGGGGCAAATAGGTGCTAATACCAAGTCATAGTTTCAACAAAATCCAGAACAATATCTTTAGATATATATGTTTTAGCTGTAGTTGTACACTATATTTCATGTGCTTCATCTATAATAATTCACACACATGGGTTGCATTTCCTGTTTTATAGTCATCTGTGCTGTGTCACTTCCTGTGAAGAGAGGATTTCCTGTATGTTGGCTGATGTTTTCAGCCCTGGGCAGTGAACTATGACTAAGTGTGTGTGTGGTTTGTAAGGCTCTTGTGGGTCTGATTACCCTGATCTTTCATCTTAATGAGGACACACATACACGTATGTTTCTTTAGATTACATAATCAGGATTTTAGGTTTCATTAAGAACCCAGTTTTTGTTTCACTATAGCAGTGAGGTCATTAATGTGGGCATAACATGAACATCCAACCAACACGCACATAACTCTTCTCCACGCCTGTAATTAACGGATGGGAAGAGAATGAATGAGAGATTGCGAGACAGACAGACAGTGGTGCTTAATGTGCGATAAAAACTGATTCATAATCAGTGTTGGGTAATACTCGGAAAGAGCAATTCATTACTAGTTACTAATTACATATTCAGTAATGTAATTATATTACCGCACAAATTAATCTCTCCAAAAAAGTATTGAATTACTTATCACTAAATAATTACTTACTATATCCCATCAACCTTGAACAAAATTGATTCAAGGAAAGACATGAAACTGCTTATTAAATAAATAATAACTACATCAATTATTCTCAATAACAGTATTTAATGTATCTCAATTTAATGTATAAGGATACATTAAAGCATTCGTTTTAAAGTTAGACTTATAATTTTGATGTCATTTCCACTATTGAATATATTACACAGTATTTAGTTCAATTACATGATACGTAACTGTAATAAAATTACAGAAAAAAATATTTATGTAAAAAATAACCTTTTCAAGGGAAAAGTAATTCAATTACAGTAACTAATGACTAAGTAATTAGTTACAACCAACACTGTTCATATTTGATTCTATGACTGCTCGCCGGAGCATCAACAACATTGATACAATATTATAATGATGATCTTAAATATTCAAACACTTCATTAACCTTTGATCTCCGCGTGTTGTATATTGTTGTATCTTGCTCCGCCTTGTGATAGTGACCGAGAAGAGCCACTGTGTCCCCATCAGATAGCACAGAGAATCCCAGAAACATCAGACATGATACATCACTTGCAAAAGTTTGTGTTTGTTACGTTTGTGATGCGATGTATTAAACAATATGATCAATGAAAAACGGGATTTTAAAAAGACGCGAATGTGAGATTTCTGTGAAAGTCTGTTGACCGGGCCGCGAATGCTGGGTGAGCAACGATGCGTAGTGTTTCTGAATGCTGACTGTTATTGTGGACGTCACGCCCTGTCTCCCATGTGTGAGATAGTGCCGTGTGATCATTCAGATATCACAGACGCCTGCTTGAACAAGTCACTTCCACTTATGACACAATGATATGAACCTTCACCTGCACGTTTTCACAGATATACAGGAAATCAGTTACGTATATTCATTTCTACTTGCTGTTTGCTACATAAGGAGTTGCTTAAATTAAGTCATTTCGATACAAAACAGTGCACGAAAAAAGCCCTCGATAACTCAAATGCTTGAAATGCACATACGTGTACATGTCCACCAACACATACCACCACTCATCCGGAAACATCCAGAGTTCTGGTTTGTCATTCTCATTCAGGCATGTGAGGTCACTTCCTGTTTCCCTTGGGATGAGAGGGCAGCGAGAGGGAAAACCCACTTCCTGTGACCTGGAAGGAAGGATGGGAGTCTAAATGGATTGACAGACAGACATTCCTCAGAGAAACAGTCTATGAACGATTGAATCGGTTTCTATCTGATGGTAAAGTTAAAGTGAATCACACATTAGAGTAACGTTTGGGAATCAGTGCTCGAGGGGAAAATCCCTGTGAAAGAACGACAGTGACACATGATGGTATGCCAGTTCAAACGGTTGCGTGGAGACAGAAAAATGGCTAAGTTCAGAAACATACACACCAGATTTGCATAAAAATACAGAACTGACTGTAGAGAGTGAAACGTGAGTTGTTTCTGAGCAGATGCCTATTTCTAAAATAGAAAAGTGCAAAACTCTTTCAAAACAGTATCATATGACTAAATTCTTTTCAAGCCAAAGGTTTGGGCGAAGAATTCAAGGCTCAGAACAGCACCGTGGGTTTCTGAGCATTGAGCGTTTAGTGTATCTGTGATTGTGTGTTTTATTTCTATATGTGGACCATTTTTCAATTTGTATTTTTTGACTCTCTCTGTCTCTCCCAGTTTTACACTCTCAGAGTTAAGTTGAGTTCATACAGTCTGATAAACTGTACAGAGTTAAATGAATAACTGGGTCACATCGCTCTATTAAGAGTTTGTGTGTTGCTCCGCTGTCAAACATACGCATGTTAAGCACTGGAACACTTCGTTTTTCAGCTAGCCAAAATCCAAACCTCACATTCTTTAGATGTTATTTTATTTCAACACAAAGCAAAAGTACTTCCCAAAGCTTGAGACCCCCAATGCGTGCGTGTGTGTGCGTGTGTTACCCTGTTAAAACTCAGGATGTCTTTTGACTTCCTGCTTTGAAACTTTTTTAGTCATAAACACAAACACAACCAGATGCGTCTCAGCTGGACACACACACATTCACACACGTGACATAACTTTAGTTGTCATGCAACCTTTTTCTTTTTTGCTCTGCATACAGTCTGTGTTTTTACAGTCTGTCTTAAAAATGATATTGTTTATTTATAATTATCATACAGCCACAGAAAGAAATTAAGAAGCCATTCAAATGTTCAAGTTATCAGCATTTCTAGATGCATTGTGGTCGTTCCAGTCTAGTGTCTGTTGAATTTCAACAAAATCAAACCTCAGGAGTGACATAAAGTCTTCCAATGTGAAGGACTGACACCATGACAAGACACATTTGTTTCTCTTTTTTTAATTTCATGTATAAATATGACTGTTGCATTGCAAGTCAATCTGAACTTGTTTTCTTTGCAGCACTTGAGGTCTGAAAAAATACAGGGCATCTTTTCTGTCATTTTCACATGTTTCTCCGGTTTTCATTTTCTGCAAATAAATGCAAATAGATACAATATTTTTATTTGAAATTTGGTAGAAATATTGTTAGTACTTCACAGAATGAAACAAAAATGACCATTTTACCTAAACACATATCCATAAAAAGTAACTTACAGAAAAACTAAAAATAGTATTGAAATGATCTCAAATGGAAATATTGTTTAAATGAGTGCTGAGAAAAGCTCCTTATTCAAACATCATTTATTATTACACTTTAAGGAAACCTATCCATTTAGCTTCAGAGGACTGAGAAGTATGTTTTAATAATACATTTTATGATTTGCATAATAGGCTTCAGTACAAGTAAGTCCATAGTAATGTAAGAACCGTAAAATCTTAGAACTCTGAAAGAAAGGCATCCTTCCAGGCCAAAAAAGCATGATGTGAACAGAAGAGCCAGTCAGTACAGTGAAATTACTAAAACAGGATTGTAGACGGTTTCAGCGAGAGAGAGAGAGAGAGAGGGGTTATTGAGGGCGAGGGATGTTGGGGGGTGGATGAAAAATGGGTCACGTCGTCGTACATGCTAACAGAAAGCCAGCGCTATGGCAACCTGACAGCGGCAGAAGATCCGTGAGCAGATGAAACTGGAACAGAATGCTAATGAGTCTGGAGACGAGAGAATTTCTCTCTCGCTCTTCTGATGACTACACAGATGTCATTGTGATCGCCTGAAAGAGACAGACATGTTATAAATCGCTAAATAAGAACATTTTTAAAGCAACTGTGTAGTTGATTCAGTGGGGATTTATCTTCCGAACAAAACCAACACACACTGAATTCACCCGCAGTTATGCGCTTTTCACACTTGGCTTACAAGATGTAGAAAACTCTGTGATATGAGTGTGAAATGAATGTTTTCATTTTCATAAATAGTACGTTATTAAAATATTGCAAATCTGTATTGCTTAAAGGCTTTAATCTGAAAAGCAGCCGTTTTTTGTTGTACAGTTATGTTTCATGTACAGCTGCAGATAAGTATCATACAGAATATCTCTAAAGTACAAATTCTTATTTGTTTCTATCATTACACTATTAAGCCAATAATATCAATGAAACGTTTTTTAAAACACTAGCTTGAATTAATTACATTTCTTTTATTTCTAGGTTTTATATAAAGAGAAGATCCAGGATGATGTATCCCTCTGTAAATTACATAAAAATGAGAGTAAAGAAAGTAAAGGTGTGAGAAATGTGTCTGTGTGTGTGTGAGAGAGATAGATAGATAGACTGAGAGAGAGAGAGAGAGAGAGAGAGAGAGAGAGAGAGAGAGAGAGAGAGAGAGCTGATCATTAAACTGCACTTGGCACACTGACCCACTACTGCAGCTCCCCTCTCTCTCTCTCTCTGTCTGTCTCTCTCTCTCTCTCTCTCTCAATTTCAATTTAAGGGTACTTTATTGTACATTTGCAGCTGGGTTGCGTACAAATAGTGCACAACGTATACAAACAAAAAGAAAGATAATTATAGAAATAAATTAGAATAAAATTAAGAGTGTGATGTATAGTGCAACTTATTCTCAGTTGTGACGAGATGATAGTGTGGTCCTGTGGCAGCCATATTTGTCTGTGTCTGCCCGTCTCTATGGTGAGTTAATGTCCACTGAGTCTGTATCTTGTCAACGTGGCTTTTAGTTTTTTATCTTTCACTGTGTACAGATAGTCTGCCCTACTGGATTCTCTCTTTAAGGTCAAATCACATTGCATTTTACTTTGTTGTTTTGAGTCTCCCAATGAGTGATATTGTTTCATTTGTGTTGTAATTTGGTTGAGTCTGATTTTGGCAGTATTGCTGTGGTTGAGAGCATCAGTATTTTCTCACTTCTCTCTCTCTCTCTCTCTCTCTCTCTCTCTCTCTCTCTCTCTCTCTCTCTCACTCTTCTGTGCATTCAGCCATTTAAATCCAATACCATTAAACAAGACTTTTGACCATTGACTTTTATTTGGGAGGTCCTCTCTAAGCTGACCCCTTTAACTTTGTTGAATTGTTGCAATTTATTTCATTTACACCCTTGCATATGCTTCATACAAAGTGCATTCAAGTTAAAAAAAATCTGGTTTTCCGTTCCCTGGGAATTGAAACTAATGCTCTACCAAATGAGCGACACCAAACACCATTTTTCGCTTTTTCTGTGGAAATGTATTTTATCTTGTGCATAGCTTCAATGTAATTCTGCCTGGATTTTGTTGACATTGTAATGTAGGTGTTTTCCTCATCTCTTCTGAGGAATGCTGAGCTCTTTCTGAAGGATTTTGTTCCTCTCCCTGCTCTTTTACCCCATCCACCCACGAGGTTGTGGTGTCACAGTTGGGGGTGAATCATCCATTGGCCTGGGGCTCATTTCCCTGCGTGAAGACCATCGTGTGGTGAATGACAACAGAGATCTTTGGGTGGCGAAACACATTCCACACATACCGAGGGGGGGGGGAGGCTGGGGTTTTGGACTAGATGTCATCTTTATCTCATTGGGCGGGGCATTAGAAATGTGTGTAGTTTGGCTCATATGCTGATAAATTAAACCAATATTGCCGAACAAAAAAAGGATAATTATTGTTTAAGCACTTAAGTCTTATATGTGTCTCAAATGTTTCTCCTGAGAAAAAAAGAGTAAAAGATCTTACAGATGTCTCCATTAGAGGTTCAAAAGAGATCTCAACAATGTCAGCTCAGATTTGTCAAGTCAACAATCAAACGTCAATACTATTTAATATCTCAGTATAAACTCATTTGAATTCATGTTCATGAACATTTCTCATCCAATTGATTCAAAATCCAGATTATTTGACTTCTTCAATCCACATTCATTTTACACATCCATTCTTTTCAGTGATTTCAACAATTACAGTCTTATTTAATTCTGTTCTTTATTCTCTTAGGCAACTTTAGAGAAATGTGTGAGATTAAGTTAATCCTAAAATGAAACAACTGAGAAGTCCATCGATTCTCCTGAGCTACGAAAGAACAAAATCTGAGCACTTTTTTTTCTGCGTCTAGGTGTCAGATTCAAGTTTTTTATTTATCAATTGATTTTAAATTTGATGTTATTAAATTAGTTTAAAAAACAGAGTGTAATGGCTTAAAGTAAAACAAAACAACTTTTCCCACAATGCACTAAAGGATACATAAAATCCATTGTTTAAACGTATTGATGTTTCTGATGTGGTTCACCCAACAAAAATGATGTCACTTCCTGGAAGGTGATGTCATTGGGGAACCTGTTAGTTCAAGACGTGATACAAAACTCTAGCAAAGTAGAAAGTGATACGGAGGCCAGGAAAACCTTTAAATTTCCACTTAAATCATATTCTCAAGAAAGCATGTTTTGTTTGAACCATTTTGAAAGAAGAACTAAAATTGAATATTTTGTTGAAGATGTTTCTCAGGGGACATGGAAAAAAGCCACAAAGTATTAAAATTACACAAAATTCTCCGCTCTGTGATCTTACACCCTTTTCATCTTCGAGCTCGGCCGTTTATGAGGAATTCAACAGTTCCTCAACATATTCATCCATTAAGACGTCTATATGAGGTGCAGTAAAAATCAAAACTCAATGAAATGGATAACAATAATAAACTCACAACCCCAGCCTTAAAGCTGTAGAGCTGAATATACATTATAATGGAGTGTGTAGCGCTATGGCTGAATGGGGGAGATGAAATCCAGCCCTCTGGTGCAGATTGGGCGGCTTTGCTCATGGGTGGAGTCAAGCTCACAAATACTCACACTTGTAGCTGTGAAACTCTTAGTTTGCTCACCCCGCAGAGGCGTGTGGATTTACTGCCAGAAAGCAGCCTTTATTTCTGCCTGCTAAGCATTTTGAGGGAAAACAGACCAGGAATCATCACATTTTCTGAGGAACTCTCAGGTTTTTCTGCAGTTCTTCTCATTTTGATCTCTTCGAAGACACAGAGGAATAATGGGTGCTCAGTTGTCTAAAGGTGAAGCTACGGTGGACGGAAACGCCGTGGCTGAGAAAGCCAATGGTCAGGTGAGGATCCATTTAGATGTGCCCTCTGGCTGGCAAGATCTTTCTATTCTGATCAACCACCCTTTAATAATCACGTTTATCTCACTATTCATTGACAAGTCTTTTGTCGGCAGTTTTACCGCTTTTGCATTTGGTTCCATTCATTTCTAAAGGATTGGGTTTTGTCTATTTTTCTGGTTTCGGGGTAAAATAATAGATTTGTATATTAGGCAAAGTATTCCATGAGATAATTTATTCTCAAGTCGTTTTAGATGGTTTAGGTAGTTGCCACAATGACTGTGGTTGTGAGTTGGCGCTGAAACTGGCAGTAACACGATTGGGGAACAAAAGGTTTCAAAGCTGCATGCAAATGATGCACCGCGCTTCTGCTGATCTGCAAACAAAGCAATGCATGCATGTGTATGTGTGTGTGTGTGTGTGTGTGCGTGTGTGTGTGTGTGTGTGTTTGAATGCCCATTCCTTTGGTGCTTCATTAATAACCATTCTGAAAAACACAACCCCTCTACACCATATGTGCACTAACCCCTCCCAAATCTCACCATTTTCATTTTAAAGCACAAAATAATGTATTTTATTTGTTTTAGAAGACTATGTCACAATTGGCCGAGAATCAAAACTGGTGTCTGGATTTTATGAGATGACCCTCTTGTATGGTTCTCTAAATGCTGAAAAGGGAAGCGTGATACTGGAGGAAGAGTTGCTTTTAAATGCCGTTGTGAGATCGATGTCCCGTTTTCCTTTGTTCATGTGGTTTTCTATGCTGCGCGTTCTAGTTGGTGGATCCACAGCGCCCCCTTGTGCATGCATTGAGTACTCGCTTCATCCTTTAGTTTAAATGCAAATTCGCCGTTTGGACGTTTAGTATATTTACAAATATTATATCTATGAATCAGGAAATTTCACTTTTATTTCAGTCATCCGGGCGATGCCTATTTATCATAACGTACGATACAGATGTTGCATAGTGGTGTAAAATATGTGGACATTAATATTATTAATTCAGTTTAGCTATACGTTGGCTAACAGGCTGTGTAAGGTGTCGTCTATTCATGTAGTTTTTTATTCTGTCCGTGAATGTGTCATTTTACATTTTTAGGTCTGTGTTGATCCATTTTATGTTTTATTGAAAGCTTACCTACTTTCTTTTATGTTTAGGAAAACGGCCATGTAAAGATCAACGGCGATGTTTCCGGCAAGCCGGAGGGAGACGAAGTGGCAGCGGACGGCAACGGGACCGCGGAGGTTGTCAAGGAGACGGAGGCGGGAGATGCCATCGAAGCGGCGCCCGCCACTGATGGAGACGCCGCGAAACCCGAAGGCGAAGAGGCCAAAGAAACCAAAAAGAAGAAGAGGTTCTCCCTGAAGAACTCCTTCAAATTCAAGGGCATTTCCCTGAAGAAAAACAAAAAACGTGATGAGGGAGCCGAGAACGCTGCCACGCCCGTTGCCGAGGAGAAAGCCGAAGACAAGCCCGAGGAGAACGGCGAGGCTGCCACAGAAGCCAAAGAGGAGCCAGCTGAGAATACCGAGACCAATGAGACGCCAGCACCCGAGGCAGAGGCGGAGCCAAAGGCAGAAGTCCCCGCCCAGGAGGCGGAAGCCGCGCCCACAGAGGAGACCCCTAAATCTGAGGAGACCCCTAAACCTGAGGAGCCCACAAAATCTGAGGAGACCCCTGACCTCGCCGAGACCACGCCCACCACTGCTTCAGACCCCGAGCCGGCCACGGAGTGACCACACTTTTCAGTGGCAACCGGACTGTTTTTCTTTTTCGTTTTGTCTTTTTGAGATTGAAATATATAAATATATATATAAAATATATATAAATATATGAGACTTGAGCCACAGTGGTAAAGTTCCAGCAATACTACCGTGAAACAGAGTTCTTTAAATGCACCACATTTGCTGATACCTAGTTCATGACTTGTCTGGTTTTGTTCCTGACCCGTGTCGGAGAGGAGAGCTCTGTGGTGTCGCTCTGTAAGAACTGGGATGGAAATGTTTTGTGTGTGGATTACAACAACCAATGGACTTTCTACAGAAAAGCAACGTTTGGAAGAGTGTGGCTGGCTCTTCGCAGTTTTCAGTCTTTTTTCGTTTAAACGTCATCTGATTTTCAGGGCTGATGAGTGAAATTGAGACAAATCGTCATTTCAAGATTTGGTGAAAGGACAATGTGAAGCCTCTTAAAGGGGTTTTGTTTTCTTTTCTTGCATAGCTGTACATTCCAATTTCGTTAGCCCTGAAAACTGTCAGGAGTGGATAGCTTTTAGTCTTTAGTCAGTTTATAATGATGTTTTTACAGTTTTAATCGGATCAGAGAGGTCGGTCGCATA
Source organism: Triplophysa bombifrons (assembly GCA_029783895.1). Classification (NCBI taxonomy): domain Eukaryota; kingdom Metazoa; phylum Chordata; class Actinopteri; order Cypriniformes; family Nemacheilidae; genus Triplophysa; species Triplophysa bombifrons. Next base: position 1,574,613 of record CM056459.1, on the reverse strand, counting down.
CATGTACACATCTCAACGTCTACGACAAAGGGGAATTAAACCACTGCTTTTTTTCAAATATATATTTTTGTTCGGTTTTGTCTCTGTACATACATTTTCTGACTCTTTATTTTGCTAACATTTCCAGATGTTATTAAAAAGATGTTGTAATTTTAGGCCAAATAAATGTTTGACCCTCTATTATGTTTCATGACTGCAGCCCTGTTTGTTTGTCTGGGATCTACGGATTAAGTATTTCAATCAATAATTTAACACGGTAATTATCATCCTTTAGACATCGTTTGACATAATATAACACTGGTTGTCATTGCTGATGTTCTATTATCTTTAAGCTTCGAGATCTCTAAAATTCAGATAAAAATAACAAATGGTCCAGTTTGATGAATCGGAGGAATCTGATCATGCAGTTCTGTGATGAAAAACACAGCCAAGAACCTCATGTCCTGTGCATTATGGTGACACAAAACCGTGTCTCATCTTCCCTGTCCAATAAAAATCATAAAAGGATGGGACAGCAGTATTATTGATAGGTTTCAAGGGTTGCATTTCCTCATGAACTGATTTAAAAAGATACTATATTCAGGAATAAAACACAGATCATGAAAGCAATTTCATGATGATCAGCAATTCACAGTTAAAATTTTTGGCTGCTATTGTAATTATGTTCGGTTGTCGACAACAAGTTTTATTACCATCTGCACCTAAATGAAGACACAAAATTTCAGATTCCTACATTTACATTTAGTCATTTAGCAGACGCTTTATCCAAAGCGACTTACAGGTGGGACCTAGACCTAAAGGAGGAAATATGAGGCATGGGTAAGACAATGTGATGTGGATTCATGTTGAAAAACACTTATTTTAATAGCAAATTGCATCACTTTGTTTACTAAGTTTGACAAATCTAAACAAAACACACAACGATATATGTATTACCGTATAGTTCTACTACGAAAAAAAACACATTAAACTATGTTTCGGTGCAACCAAGTGTGTGATTATAAATAAAAAAATCGTAGTGTTTAGTGTGAATTGTTTTGACCAGGTTTAAAAACAAGAACCCAGGTTTAAAAGCAGTGCTGCTTTAAAAATATAATCGTAATGCAAAGTCAAGTACTTACATTTCAAATTAAATAGTGTGGCGAACAGCGCCATCTGCTGGACCAGATCAGTCAACCTACTAGAGACCACCGCATAGGCATACTAATACCCACACTCGGGGTCACTTGTATACTTTTATGACGTATTTCCTGTATTTGGCACGGGCGTTGAAATGTGTCCGATTGGGTAAGGTAACATTTTAACATTTGACATGTAAATTCACTTAAATACAAATTGTTTATGTTTCTAATAAAGTTGCAAACGTTTTACAAAATACACATCTGGACCTGTAGTGTAGTCGGGGCAATGACGTCATCATTAGTGTTGATGCCATTTCCTGGTTTGGGAATTCCCTGTTTTACTACAGATCTTTATTTATTATAAAATACACATTTTTACAATCTTCTAAGCTGCCACTTTTTATACTAACAAAAACCTTAACCAAATATGCCTATGTCGATCTTGTCCTGCGATTCCAATGTATCATTAATAATAACATTTACTAGCTACAGGGACTGGTAATTTACTGTTTTATCATTAATATGTGATAACTCCCTATTAATTTAATACAAATTTTGGGCACACCAACACTGTAGCTTCAGGGCAATTATGTCATGTGCAATCCAGTCCTTCTTATAGATCAGTGGTTGAAGCAGTCTTTTAAATCTGGTCACCTTAAAAACAGAGAACGAACAAATTAGTTTATTAAAATATTGTTAAAAAGTATGTTTTGATCAGCTTATTCAAGCTCCTTATTTAACAGTAAGCTTTTTCTTCTGGTGATCTCTGGAATTCATTCCAGCTGGAAGCTGTACGATATACTCACACGTGAGTGTTTCTGCAGTTTAATTCAATGCATGTCGCTTTTATTTAAATACTTCAAATGTATAACTCGTGTTACTCATATGGTCTGCACAGTCTAGGTCATTAGGTGGAGATAATTAGTTGAGCTGCAGAGATTAGAATTTGTAACTACAGGTAAGCAATTGAGTAAAGCGTGTTTCTGTAGCTCAATTGGTAAAGGATTGGTATGGAAGCACAAAGGTAGGGCCAATTGATTTCCGCAAAGTGGAAAACGAGGAAAAAATCTCAAAGATTTCAGTGATGGATGTTTGTTTTATAAACGTTGATATAACGCTGGATTTGGAGATGGTTTGAAACTGATAGATGGCACAGTCCTGGTGCTAAAAGATCCCGGACATGAACTGAACGCGGTAAGTCAAGCTAAGTCATATATCTGTGTTTTGTTTGCAATCGGCGTGTACGTGCATCACGTAAAAAAACGCGAAAGGACTGATGTGATGATGTGTTGCTTGCTGTAGTTCCATCCCACTCTCCCCACTATTCCCACCTCTAGCAACTCGTCTTTTCCAGAAATAATCGTACAGCTGTACCTCTCATTAATAAATTAGATCAAACTAAATACTCTTAGAAGATACGACGTGTGCTATGCAATAATACTGTATAGGTACTAAAGATGAATAAAAGATTGGCAGAAAGTGATACGCGATCTTTAAGTTTTTTACTTCAGTTAATTGAAGTTAAGTAAAGTTATAATAATATATATATATATGAATATAGTACTTAAATTTAAGTAGAATTTTGGGAAAAAATAAAACCGATATTTTAGGGCCCTACAAAGGTCTGTTTTATGACCACTGACTGAAATACTGGTCAAATGTATACTTGCTTAAATACACAGTAAATTGCTTTTGACAAAAGCATCTGAATGGTTTTTCTAAATGTAATCTTTTCCTGATACAAAACAGAATACTAACAGCTGGAGTACTGAGTGGTTTCAGCATCAGCAACTATAAAGGCAATATTCAATAGACACATTATTTTGTTGTTGTAAATATTTTAGTATTTCATGAGAATATAAATGTATAGCTTGGATGAAATTTAAATTGCTTTGGAAACATGTCTGCCAAATAGGTCAGAGGGTTGAATAATGATTTTCATGTATTTCTGAACAAAATAGAGTACTTACAGATTAATGGCGAAGTGGCTTTAAAATTCTGGACATTAAAAAAATAGAAAAGCAATATTCAATAGAAACATTATTTTGGCATGCAAATATTTTAGTATTTCATGAGAATTCATTGAATAAATATTACTCAAGTGTTGAATGAAATTGTACAGCTCAAATTTAAACATGCGCTTTTTATATGCACTTTATTGTGGTAGAATCTGCATAGACGCAGCATACGTATGTATGTATACGCAAACGTGGTACAAAAGTCTCAGATGTTCTTGTGTAATATTTCACCTGTCTGTGATATCATGTCCTTATGCTTTACACATGCTTCTTCCAGTTGCGTTTTTAGCTCCGAAACTGATTTCCTTACATTTTCAAATGTCACGGCTTTTCTAACATCCTTAGATGGGCTTGTGTGCAAAGACAGTCCAGAAGTGAAAGAGTTATTCTGATATTGAAATGACAAACACAATCTATTAAAAACCATCAAGCTCTGTCAGTATATTGCCCTCTGTGGATTATTGTCATTTTTTGTACCTGGAAGAAATAATTGTAATCTTCTGTCTGTAGAAGAGGCTCCAATTGATCATCTTCCTCCTGCATTTGATGGATCTCTGTATTTAGCGTCTGTATGTGCTTCCTAGCCTGCGCCACTTCTTGCTTCGTGCGAGTTGTGACCATTGCTCGTACCACAGCTTGTCTTTCCTTGATTATGTTGATCATCTCTGTAAAAATTTTGTCAGTTTCCTTGACTGTTTCTAATGCAAAGAACTGTTAGAAGACAAACAGGGAATTTTAGAATCATAGTCGCTATAACTGATTATGATGATCATGACTATAATCATCATGTAGTCATCTCTGTCAAGGTTTGATTTTCAGTAATTTCGGTGCAGAAACGCATGCCTTGCATGTGCGTTTGCAACTGGTGTCAATACTTCCAGTGCTCAGTTTGACTGCAGTTTGGAATTCAGATGTTTATACTGTCAATAAAACATGTGAAATTTCTAGGAAATTGATCAATGTAGTAAATAGATCTATTTGATTTCAGTTTGACAAATCAGTCTATAATGACAGGTGTCAGTCACACTTACCTTATGTTGGTTCATAGCTTTCCCGAACTCCTCCATTTTCTTCAGTTTGTTCGTCATGTTATCTTTGATATTCCTCCGTATTATTTTGAGCTCTTTCTGTAGATGAATGTGCAAAACAAACTCAAACAAACTTGTTTACAAACGGGTGCTCACTGTGATTCCATAGACAGAGGACCCATTTTGGGTTCCCCAAAAACTATTTACACAAAGAAAGGCAAGAACTATTTCTTTGTGCTTTTGGCTAATCTAAAGAACCCTTTCCCATTTATGCATTTTACTTTCCCACTACAGAGAACCTTTTGGAAAAGGCTCTTTTGATGTTAAAGCTTCTTAATTAAAATATATTCATGCCAAAATTGGTTCTTCTATGCCAGAGTGAAGTAGGGCTGCACAATTAACGAAGTTATCGAAATACCGCAAATATGCATGTTGCTATAGTGTGCAATAAATGAATCGTTAAAAATTGTGGGTAGGCATTGCACATTATATGGTAATCATGCACTATACTCTATATGTTGCATAAGAGTATAGTGCATACTCAAAAGCAACATACATTAAGGAAAAAGAAATCTCTGTTTAAAAATAGGAATAAGCAGCTTGCACACATTCAGAATGTTACCTGTCTTTCTACCATTTCAGTAGCGGCTGATATTGTTCTATGCCCCCTGTGCTTGTCTCCGGTACAAAGCACACAGATGCACTTCCGGTCATCTTGACAATAAATCTCCAGAGCTCTGTGATGTTGAGTGCAGATCTGTTGCTGTAAACCAGGTTCCACCAGCTTGTGTTTCTTGAATGTTTCAGACGCATAATGAGGCTGGACGTGAATTTGACAGTAAGAAGCCAAACACACCAAACAAGACTTGATGGCTTTTCGTTTTTGTACCCTGCAAACATCACACCCCTCATCTCCAGGCCCAGCTATTGGGGCATTTTTCACTCCCTTGACAATATCAGCCAGTACTGTACTTTTGTTAAGAGTTGGTCTTTGATTAAAGGTTTGCCTGCAGTTGGGGCAGCTGCAAACTCCGCTCTGAATTTCGCGATCCCAGACCTTCTTTATACAGTTCATACAGAAACTGTGCCCACAAGATGTGGTGACTGGGTCATGAAGTATATCCAGACAGATTGGACAGTTTAAAGGATTTTGAGCATCAGACAATGATCCCTCCATTTTGATCCGTGCAGTTCAGACTTCTGGTTTGGCCAAACTTTTCTTTTGGTCTGGTTTGAAACAAAGAATAATGAAACAATACAGTACACTCTTAAAAATAAGGCGCTTAATGATGTCATCACTTATAAAAAGAAGTTTTTTCAAGTGTGCTATAAGTATACTTCTTTTAAACTTTAAAATAATAAAGTATATTTCAGTCTAATAAGTTTATTTGGCCTACACTTGTTCTTCATCTTTTGACTTCTAAGTGCACTTGGCGTGTACTTGTGTCTATTCTTTTCCTTGTGTAACCTTTTAAATACATTTTTCTCAAAGTCAGTGGTGCTCTTCTTATTATTCTGTTTTTTTCTGGACAAAACTTCGATGCATAACTTGTCCCGCACCGCACTGTATGTCGTAGACCCATAAATGTGGTGTAGAATTGAGCGGCTTATTGAGGAGTGGTGTACTTTTATAAGAGATCATGCATATGATGGCGGTGAAGCTATCAAGCCATGCCCCAGCAATTATTTATCATCCCAGAAACCACCTTAAAACATCAGTAAAATGAAGTAAAGTAAAGTCAAACTAATTAACTAAGTTTTCTGGGAGTAAACTTAGAAGTGTACTTTAATGAATGACAACTGTGCTACAAGAAATTAACTAGTAAACTACCTGTTCACCTAAAGATAACCTTTACAAGTACACTTGCACTATAAAAACTACTTAACTAGTTTACTGGGAGTAAACTTCAAATTGTCCTTTCATTTACTAAACATAAAGTATTGAACTAGTAAACTATAAGAATACTAACAAGTTTACATGGGGTACAGTTGAAGTACAAATGAAAACTTAATTGTAAACTTGTTGTGTACTCTAAAGTTTACTTCTGTTACACTTTAAGTACACTTAAAAGGATACTTTTATAAACTGAAAAGTGGGCCAATTTGGTCCCAAGCGGTATTCACTTTCAAGCATACTACTTGTCCATCGATATTAGTATACTTAATACATACAGTGTATGATAGAATAACGTTTGTCTAGATGGTTCCATAAAGGTGCTTCAACATCTAAAGAACATTTCTATTCAAAATGGTTCTTGTATGGCATTGCTCAGAGTGTATACTTCGTTTGAGAAAAAGCAACTAGTTCCATATGAATCTGAAGTCCCTCAAACCACTAGATACCGGTTAAGTTTATAATTATTGTAAAAGAACATACTCACATTTACAGGAGAGAGAAGGGAGGTCTACTTTCAGTTTTGTTTTAACAAAACAAGTCGACGGTGCATCATGCGTCAGAGTTTCAGCAATGCATCAACATTTCTTTAAACAAGGAAGAGGGTTTGTTGGTAGGATCATAGCCATTGAAAACAGAGTTGTGACACTCGCACGTCCATTGGAGGAATGAAACATGGATGTAGCTCTATAGTTCCAAACATTAGATTGAAGCCCATTCTTTTCAGTGTTTCCTAATCACCTTTGCAGGTAAGTTGATAAAAAATACATCTTTTGTGTAAAGTTTATCCTGTCTGACTAGCGCACGTATTATGTCCAAATGCTGAAAACGGTCTTTTTGGCTGTTTAAACACATGCGCGCCTAACAGGGCTGTACAGTGCGACATATGTATTTACCAATGTAGCCTGCATGCGATACAGTTTGGCAGGTGCATTAAACAGAGCCGCTTGTTTGTTTGAAGTGCGTTTGTCGTTGTGCTTGTTTCTGTGTAACGTTATGGCGCACCGCTATTTACTAAGTTTTAGTCTATTTTGGGAGTGAAACTTGTTTTCTGGCTGCATTGAGACCATATAGATGCGGATTTGTGGACGCCGAATCCTGTTATTTACACATGCCATCTGGCTGTTCTGAGTGATGAACAGCACAGTTTAACGTGCGACACGTGTGATTCTCATGAATTATGGAATGAGGACATGAATACATGAACTTCATCTCCCGAGTTGCTCTGAGAGCTTATTTCAGCAAATAAATAATATATAAAAAATATAAATATAATAAGTGTCTTCAGACGACCTGCGAAAACAAAGGCCGGTTAACTACAGTTTGATGTGGAAAAATGTATTACTATTTAATATAAAAAATAAAACAACTGAACTGTTAAAAATGAATATAGTATATACTTACATAGTAAAGTGCTAGATCAAAGTGTGTCGCAACTCTGTTTTTCACGGCTCTGGGTAGGATGATTGTTGCGTGTACACCATGTGTGTCATTGTTTACAGATACTAATAAAACCATAAGATAGTGATATGATATGTAATGTTTTCTGTCCTCCGTGCTGTTAAAGATCTATAACTATGATTTGTTTCCAAACAGCTTCTGGTGCGTCAGTGTCTTCATATACATTTTATATTTTCATTGTGACAAGTCTCCCTCACTTTAACAGTTTTTCTATACAATAACTGTGACAAATTTCTAATTTAGGCCACTTTTGCACACCTTTTAACTCGGCAAGCACAACAGTAGTATGACAACTGTGGCTCATTCATTTGTTCTGGCGCAAAATTCCTTTTCACTCATATTCTTTTGTCTTCCGAAGAAGAAATACACGTTTTCAATGGCACGAGTGTGGATGAGCTTGGGACCACATCCGAAGTGTCCACTAGATGGCAACAGAGTCCAGATATTAAAGTGTGGCTCCTTCATTTCTTGTCTAGCTCTTCTGTATTAAACAGACCACTGCACTGCACATGACCTCTTTCATGAATGCAAATCACCAGTAAATGACACATTTAATGCCTGTCTCTAGCTCCCACAACTCTGAGTTGCCAGATTTTTGCACTAAATCAGACCCATAAAGTGGAGCGCATCAGACTTCATGTTTGCACAGTAGCACATATTCTATTTGTTCTTCTTTCTTATTATTGAACAAGAAACCTAACTAATATGTGTCTGTGTGATAGACTTGGCAACATGGCCCTTTCTTTTAGAAGCTTTGAAATGAAGGAGCTGGTCCAGCGATCGTGTGGAATCCTGATCCGATTCATCCATATCAAAGCAGACTGGTGCCGGTGGGACATGGCGCCGTTTTCAGTCTATCAGCGTGCAGATCTATCACGACACCTTCTGTCATGTGCTTTATCTGTGAATCAGCGCGAGCTTGAACGGGTGATCTCCAAGAACATGAAAGCTGTATTACGCACATTGATTCACAACACTGAGCAACTTTATGAAAGCCCATATTTTCTCATGCTCGGTTAATCTGAAGTCATTCAAAGGCTGTAAGTATAAACCTCTCGGAGCTGTAAGTGTAAAATTGACTATTCAAAATACTATATATTTTCATAAATTACGGAGAAGTTCGGGAATGAAACTCTAGATGGCGCAGTCCTAAAGTCTAAACCAATCTGACATAATAACTTTACTACACCGCACGGCTGATTGGTTCCGTCCTTATCAGCAGCCAATGAGCTTGATGCTCTACGTTTAAGTGTTGGCTAGTGATTGTTAGCAGTGTTTCAGAATCCCTCCTCCTTCCCCAGCTCCACCTGTATAGATCTGCTACAAGATGATCACGTAAGCTATGCCGGGTTTATTCATATATATCATGTCTTCATTGTTTTTCAACTATTATTTTAAATTATATCCATCTTTAAAAAGAATTAAGATGGTTTTATTTTTTATTTTTATAAAAAATATTGATGTTAAGGAAAATGTTTTTACCAGGTAAAATGTTTTCTATTAGTTATTTATTTTTATTTCTATTTTATTTGGTAAATAAATGTTGAAATGTTGTCAACTTCGTTGAAGTGTCTGAGCGTCACCAGAGCACTAAAAGTCTTTAATACTTAGATGAAAAAAAACACACAGTATTTAAATATAAAGTTACCTTCTTTTTATTTTCAGATTCAGCATATGGTTAAAGTATGCATACTACACAGACTGTAGTAAGTTTTACCACACTGTGAGAATAGTCAGAAAAACTGTATATAGCTTAGCATCTCCTTGAAAAGAAAGCCATTCGCACAGCTGCTTTAAGTAACTTAAACCCTTCATTTAGAATTAACTATTAAAAATGTGATTCATTGTGACTCAGTGTTGTTTCAGATGTGGACGTCCGCCAGAAGCAGTGAATGGGAGCAGTCATTACCAAACACTCGTAAAAACCACCTCAATGTAAATCAGCTATGGGCCCCATTTCGGAAAAAAAAGAACGTCTACTTGCTTTTTTATTTAGAAGGCTGTATAAATTCCCAGCCGACTATATAAGTGCCAGGGTGGGCTGTGTATGTGTGTGTGCATGCTTGTTTTGATACAGTAAAACCTTTAAAATTACACTTATCAAGATGGTCCTCATTAGTCAAAATAGTTTCATAAATCGGCCAAACAATGTTTTAAATAAAATCTTTTAAAAAATGCCAAAAGGTGTCTTTATGAGTATGTAGTCATTTGAGTCATTAACTAAGGGTGCATTTCTAAATAAATAAATCAGATAAGTGGTGCTTGCCTGTCCAAACCTCATCCTGTGATGCCAGAGTGTTGCTAAGGGGGTTGCTAAGGTGTTATAGGCAGCATCGACTTGGTGTTTGTCACAACATTGCTTGAAATGAAAACAAACTTTTTGAGATGTCTATAATACAGGAGACTTCAGAAAAAATTAGCTTCTCAATTTCATTAATTTCTTATAAATGAGATATCTTATCTGTCATTTTTATTTCTTAGGCAGTCATTCCTAGCATATCTGGGATTTTGTAGCATGTTTTCTCTTCCATCAGGCTGAAATCAATCATCCTCTAAGTACTTTGAGGAGTCAAAGCAAGCCTCTCCAACAAGCTGTCGATTAGAGGTATGAGTCATGTCTGTTTCATAAACATCATGAGGTGAAGTTGAATATTCAAGGTTAGGAGTTTGTTCACATAAATGCGGTGAATAATGAAAGTGAGCGTGTGCATCACCTTCTGTCCAAAGTTTGTCATCAAGGTCAAATTAGTTTCATGGCTGAAGCAATATAACAGCCCTCATCTGTCAGGCTTCTTCATCACGCCACATATATTTCATAAAGAAACCGTGGCCTTCGAAACGCACACGGGTCAGATTTCAGACCTTTTGAAGGTTTTTACAGGCAGTGAATCAGAAGATCAGGCAGATTAATTTAGTGTGTTTTGGAAAATGGTAAGCATGCAGTCAAATATTACTGGGACCACTTCTGTTTTTACACGGGCCTGTGTGCTGCTGTGAATTTCAGATGAATGTTTTGAGTTCTCAAATCTCAAACAACCACTAAAGCAATATCAGATTTTGTGTTTACATTGACCTCGCCCGATGTTGGCAGGACAAGCTATTTTAATCATAGAATCCATCAAATACCATCAAATCGAATACTTTGTTCTCTTCATGAATGTGGTCTTAAGAATGCTTTTGAATGATTGCTATAGCTTTACCGAATGAAACTTCTATCATTTCAGTATGTGAACTTCAAACCCAAAACGTCTATTATAGCATAATAAAGTATTACTCTACATAATAACTTATTTTGGTCTGTCATGTACACTCTTAAAAATAAAAGTTCTTAAAAGGTTCTTTACACTGATGCTATGGAAGAACCTTTTTATGGTTCCACAAAGAACAATTCTATTAAAAGTTCCACATCTTTTATTGTCTAAAGGACCTTTTTTAACACCAAATAACTTTGTGTGAGACAGAAAGGTTCTTGGGTTGTCAAAGGTTCTTTATGGAACCAAAAAAGATTCTTCTCTGGCATTGTGAAGCATCTTTATTTTTAAGACTTACAATATATTTTGACAACGTTTATTAATCCTTGTTAATGGCTATTGTTTATATTAGTTCATTGTTCATTAACTAATGTTAACAGATGCAACTTTTGATTTAAAATGTATTATTAGAAATTAATATTAATAAAAATTATATGAAAATAAATGATTAACTTTTTTATAGTACTATATTTACCATTTATTTCTGTTGAAAATTATTGTTTCATTTTTCATATTTTTAACATTGTGTATCAAATAATCACTCAAATTGTAGTAATAAAAATCATCTTCATACTTATATAACTATAACTTGTAAAATAAAAAAATAAAAACTTTTGCTTCGTATACTGTGGTAGGCTAGATGAGACCAGTGTCACTGCACTTATGCTTTTTCCTTATGTTAGATGTGTCTTGATCGAATAAAACGTACACTGACATATCTTAAAATATATAAGTGTGATTGTTTTGTCAAGTTGAACATCGGTAATGTTTTTTTGTAAAGAATGTTTCAAAAGACAACTTAAATATCCTAATTTAACTAAGGCCTAGTCCTGTTTTAAACTAATCCTCAGTAGTTGCTCAGCAGTGCCACGCTGTGGCGGTAGATGTTCATTACACAACTCAAGCATATTAACCAAGAAGGGTGTTTTCAAATAGATCTGTTTGTTTAGAAAAGCCCGGACAATCTTAGCATGATTCTCATCACTTACTGCACTATAGCAGGATGATATAAAGATATACAACATTTCTCAGACTTTATAATACCACTGTTGATTTAGGAACAGATTTAAGAAACCACAACTTCATGACTTTACAAATCAACCGATGTATTAAACACGGTGTCTTTTAACCTCTCAAGGCCTAAGTATTTAGACTTCACCCACACCCGGCTAAAAGCTTCTTTATCAGCATCTAGAACAGAGGCGCTGGGCAGCTGATAACCTCAATATATCAGAGAGATCCTGACACATGCACACAGCAGGGATGAGCGCTCTTTATGAAGACCACATACCGACTCAATATGCTACATTAAGAAATGCAAATGTCTTAAGAGAACTTGTGACATTCACACTTTGAAAACCAGAAATCTGAATTTGAAACACCGTATGGCATGCTCTTATGTTGGACATATCTACTTGTTGGTATGTAGGCCTATAAGATGGACATGTGTCATTTTAATCATAAGAAACTTGTGTGCTTTATACTTTACATTTGAAACATGTATATGTCAGTGTTTAGCACGTGAATAGCCTCAAATTTACAAGCCGTTGACCGAAAGCCACAAAACTCCAGGTCTGTTTTCCTAAGGATATTGAAGGGAGGTGGAAAAGATTGCGAGAACATGATATGGGCTTCAAGTTCCTGGCAATTTTGTAGCATTGTTCACCTGGTTATTAGGGAGGACCGTCTGCTTTTCCTGGAATCCCATTTAAGCTCCTTTTAGTGCCAGTTCAGATGACTTCAGAACGTCCTTCACAGAGAGCTGACCTGACTGTTAGCTATCAGCAAACCAGCGTTAGGCTTGCCCTGACAAATCTTACTGGAACATTTCGATATGGTTTAAAAAAAAGACACAAATAGAAAACACATATGTGAGTATGTAAAAATATTTACATTTGAGGTATATGCAATTGAAATAAATTATCAGAATATTTCCAATATTTAAGTATTCAGTATCTGTATCACAGAAGCCATATTAGATTCAAAAAGTTTAAAACACAATTGCCCTGTTAAGGACCCAACTACTTTAGAATTGTTCTCTCTTGTCAATCATTAAAATAATTACAACTTTTTCAGACTCGTGCAGCTAATGTATCATCATCGGCGTTGTGAATCTGAGGGGCAGCTGAGAAAATCAAGAATAAAGAGATGTTAGGAATGTAAGGAATCTCAGGAATGTGAAGAAAAGATACAGAAAAATATCCAAGTGTTCAGATAGCAATACAAATAACATGTGTGAGAGTATCAACTGTACATCTTGTCAAAATATTTATTTGAGTTTAGTAAATAACAGTTTCCAATATAAAACAGTCACGTGGAAATAATTGTCAGTGGTTAAAATAAAAACATTTTTGAGGAAGATGATAGGATTTGGTCTCACCTGAAGCACGTGTAGTTATAGCTGAATGGAGACCGGGCAGGGACAGGAGGCGGTCCTCCAGGTAATGCAAGCCAGGTGCTGACATGACAGATAGCACATTTCAGTGCTGGGAAAAGAGGACTAATGTAATGAGAAGCAGTCCCAGATTCCCTCACAGCTGGCCTGACTTACACATGTGAGGAACCATGTCCAAAACTTACGGACACCTTTGCACACACAATGGAAAATCCACTTTATTTTGAAACCTAAGACCAGTGGTGTCTTAAAGGAGCAGTTTAGCCCAAAATATAAAGTTTGTCATTATTTATTTACCCTCATGTCTGTCCAAGCCTGTATGACTTTCTTTCCAGTGCAACAGATAATGATGGTTTGCTGATTATGTGCTATTGTAAAAAAGAACCATGAATATGTACATATTGTTGTTCCTTTAGCTCAACGGATAGAATATACACAAAGATTTTGTTTAAAGTTCAGGGAACACATACTGATAAAGTATCAAGGTTGAATGCGCTGCAAGTTGCTTTGGATGAAAGGATGTTGCACAAAAAATATTATTTTGTTTGTTTTGTTAACCAGTTTCTGGGTATTTTCTGGTTCTCTGATGGTCGTTAATTAAAGGATAAATGTCACAAAGTTAGTATTTATATTGTGAAAGTGACTGCTTTTGTGCTGTGACAGAACGTCACTTACAGACATTCTCAGAGAAATTATAAGGAGGAAGCACTCGCAAAAAAACTTATTTATCTGTCCATCTCATGAGAAAGAAAAATCACAGATAAGATCTCTAAGATCTCAATTATTTCTTCCAGACATCAACAAATCCCAGTGAAATAAAAAAATGGTATTACTATTTTTTCATGAAATATTCCAGTGTTTGTTATAAACAGTTTATCAATGTGGGTCATTCTCTTTTTAAAATCCGTGTGCCCTTATAATCTTCAGTTAAAATATCAAAATGCACTTCTGCCTTCTAATGACTATCCATCTTAAATGATGTATGTAAGACGCTTGGGCGGAGCATCTGTTAACTCCTCCCCTTCAACTGGCAGTCTGCTGCCAGTTCCATTTCAAAATGCAACAGGTGTTTTTATACATTCAATCAAATCGCAGAGAAAGACAAAAGTCACGTCCATTTTGTTTCTCATCCAAAATTCCATTTTACGTGGAAAATGATCCCAACTTCTGGTCAACGAGAACTTAAAATACAGAGCAATTGGAAACTTCTCACCTGTGTTTAAAAATATTTCTCCGGAGAAAAAGAGTCAGAAATCTCATAAATGTCTCTTTCATTAATGTGTCAAACTGTGCTCAGATTTGTCAAGTCTGCAATCAAAAGTCAATATTATTGAAGATCTCAAGATGAACGCAAACATTCCTCTTCAAATTTACCCATCTACCTTCATTTTACACCTCAGTAATCTTTTAATGTAACAATGTCTAATCTTTTTTATTTCATTTAAGCAGTTTTTACTTTGAAACACAACCAACTCCATCAAATCTCCTGATTTATGAAAGAGCAACATCTGAGCAATAACACTCTTATGGTTCTTTTGTTTTCTATGAAAACATGCATGAAAGTCTGAACATGTATGATTCTTATTGTTAGCATTAGGACGAACTGCCCAACCAAACATGGACTGAAGACTATAGATGATGAATGAATAGCGTTATATGTTGGCTGCAGGTATGTAGAAAGGTTCATGTATTGTCTGTTAAAGGTTGGCATGGACATTAAGTCCAAGAATCTGACCCATAAACCCTGTGGTATGACCTGAAACTGTTAAATCTGCTCTCTCTATATTTATAGAGTTTTTTTTCATACCAATTTTGTGATTTCATCAGTTGCCATCAGTTCACTATATACACTGACTCAAACATGCGAGCATGTGCACATATTCAAAGTAAAACTTAAGTATTCATAAATAACAGTTTGGTCATTTATCGTCCAATTACCAACAAATGTAATGGCAAACTTATAAAAATATGTTTGGCTAGACAGGTGCCACCATGAACAGGTTTTGTGTTTCATGCCTTAATTCTCACAATCCATTAACCAAACTAAACAAATATATCCAAGACTACATTTGCAATAAGGATAAATGTAGTTTGTGCCCCCAAACCCATTATTATAATGACCACATTACTTTACAGCGTCTCTGAATTGTTTTACAGTCCCCCAAAAAATGAAACTTGACGTCTGTCATATGGATTCACAAGGTCACATGTGCCCTGTTCTGCACTCTTTGTTCTTAAAACAGCAACAATTGCCGTCTATAAATGCTGCTTCTCCCTCATACACCAGCTGCTGTTGTGTATATTTGTGGTTGTGCAGTACATTTGGGCTCCCTCTTTTATAATAGACAACGATGGAATAAAACATCATGTGTGATATGTAGTTAAACAGCACCACATGTATCAGAATCAACATTTATTTCCAGTCTCAAGACCAAACCATAAATCACATAATATAAGAGTATCATACAAGTTTTTGATCGAGACATTAAGAAGATGATCAAATCAGTTAAAGGTGCAGTTTGTAACTTTTTTTGCAGGAATATATCCAATAGGCCAGTGTTATATATTTTGTTCAGTTGAGAACTCACAATACCTCAAATGTTTCCAACTATTTGTAAATCTTGTGACAGGTGACAGGACCGCGTGTGGCGTCAATGGCGTCATTTTCGCGTTTCCAAAGACATTAGAAAGAAAGGAGACTGGAGGCTGCCATATGATTGGCCAAGGTGAGTCACGTGATTCATGTAGTTTGTTACGGCTTTGTCCAGCTCTTGCATCTACTTAATAACACATTCATTGTATGAATTCATTGTATTGTATGTAAAATAAAATCATGTCATCAAACGCAACATTTATCAAACTTTTTTACTTTAAATTAACCATGAATGTGATTTCTCATTCACGTCTGATTGATTATCAGTAGTGGAGTTGAAGACGGCAGTTTCCATTATTCCACGCTCCTTCACACGTAATCAAGCTACGCTGTTTTAAACATGTTTTGAATGTGCGCCCTCTAGTGGCGGATACTACAAACTACATCTTTAAAGCATCATTGTTTTGTTGTGTTTCAGGGATTTTTGATGAAGTGCAATCATGCACCTGAAATTAAGCATTTTATCTGTGCATTTTATTATTTTGCGTACTTCATACACTCTCAAAGAAATTATAAACACCCAGAAATAAATAAATAAATGAAATTATCTGTATATTGTGAGGTATTGTTGTTGTAATCAACATTGGAAGTAAATAAAAGCATGAAGTTGTGTATTACAATATGGCATGTTTTTTTTAATTATTATATCCAGACCAAGTTTGTTTATTTACCACAGGCAAAACAATGAAAGTGTGTTTATTGTTTGGAGGGATACAACAAAAAAGGTTGGCAAACGGTACTTTATATCTTTTAAATCTGTATCATTGAGGTACTGCAACAACGTGAATTGTTTGTTTATAGGAATAAATGGAAAATAAATCCTTTTGCAGTGTTTCTTGAACTGTTCCATATTTTAATTACCTCTCTTATTTCTCCTTTCAACATTTTTAATCTTCCATCTCAGGTTCCTGTTTTCCTGATCAGGAAGTTGGCGTGTCTTAAACTGACAGTCTCATTATTCCCTCATTATTCCGGCATGCTTCCATAAGACCTCCAGCGGAGAATCTACAGGCTCTGTGTGACCTCAGCCCCCCCTACATCCACCCTGCGGGAGAAAACAAATGAAGCTGGGATGCTCGGTGACAGGACCAGCGCTTGGGCGAGGTGAGCCGCTTCAGGTTGAGACCGAATTCAAGTGTCAAGATTCCAAACTTTCAAATCTGAACATGTTTTGACATCAATTAATGCTCTCCGTGGGCCAAAAGGCGGTTGAGCGCATTAAAGGATTAAGTGTCTGTGGTAATTATGAGAACGTCGTCCTTGTGCATTGTTTTCATTTCCAAGTCCCGCCGGCACAGCTGGGTTCACGGTATTGAGATCCGAGGATATATAGTCAAAGATTAAACGTTTGGTTTGACATCATAATGCATGGTAGTGTATTGAGATTCTGTTTCTATAATATTACACCTCTCAAACATTTAAGAATCCGAATGTGCCAAAAAAAAATCTAGTATTTGGTGCGAATCATTCTCCTCCGGCAGGTTGAAATATCCGTCTGAGGCATGGGTTTGTGTTCATGGTGATGAATGGGGTGCTTATTGAAACGGTCTGGGTTCGGTCCTCGGAGCCAGAGAAATCTGTCCAAACACTTCAAGGAAGGGCTTTATGAATTATGGTGAGTGTGTGCAAATATTGTATTAGGTACAGTAAACCCTTCTCCTCTACTGATCCCGGTTATTCACACATCATTGTACTTTCAGGTTGGGACCAAATGGTTTGTAATAGTAGCCGTCTCACATCATGTTTCACATCAAGCATGGAAATAAAAAAGGAAAAGATAAGATAAAACAGAGATTTATTTCGTTACCTGTTGCCAGTATTTGCAGGGGCTGTAGACGCTTCACTACACATGTGAATTCACTTTACATTTATGAATTTTGTTTGGCACATCTTGAGGCTCATTTATATGACTAAAACGGATAGTTCGCCCAAAAATGAAAATCGTTCATCATTTCACACCTTCGTGGGCTTCTTTTGTATTTCACACTCGTTTACAGGTTTTGAACCACACAGAATGATTATTTTAGGGTGAAATATCCCTCGAGGAAAGTTCTGAAGGGGATTATACTTCTATACATGTTCTGAGACATTTCTCAAAGTATCTTCTTTTGTGTTTCACACTCGTATACAGGTTTTGAACCACACAGAATGATTATTTTAGGGTGAAATATCCCTCGAGGAAAGTCCTGAAGGGGATTATACTTCTATACATGTTCTGAGACATTTCTCAAAGTATCTTCTTTTGTGTTTCACACTCGTATACAGGTTTTGAACCACACAGAATGATTATTTGGAGCTGAAATATCCCTCGAGGAAAGTCCTGAAGGAGTTAAATTTCCATACATGTTCTGAGACATTTCTCAAAGTATCTTCTTTTGTGTTTCACACTCGTATACAGGTTTTGAACCACACAGAATGATTATTTGGAGCTGAAATATCCCTCGAGAAAAGTCCTGAAGGAGTTTATACTTCCATACATGTTCTGCGTAACCACTCGACTCATTCAGGTTGTAATTTATCATCATCATGGGATACCATCAGTGTTTCCTGTCGGTAACCACACGCAGCAAAAACTAAGAAAAAAACGTTAAAAATAACCAAGCAAAATGACATTTAAATTCTCTGTATCATCCTGTCAAAATATAGTGATGGTGATTATTCTGTGAAATGTGCGTTCTGTATGGAGAGGCTGTAATAGCAGCAGTTACCGCTGAGTTCCTCTGTAAAAGCGTTCAGAAAGCAAACGACTCAATGAAGATGAGAGATGATGTTTAGAATGTAAAGTGTACACTGTGTTCAGTAATGTGGTGTTTCTATTCTGTCTTTATCGTTTATCTGAGCTGGGAAGATGCTGAACAGGTTTATGATGTTCTGATGGCCGGAGGAGAGAGATTTATTCATTTCCTTGTCCTTTTTTATTCTGGTGGGGTAATGTTTAGTGTCACTGTGGAAGTGCCATCTCTCTCCTCCAACACTAAACCAGCAGTTTCTCATATATCTATGTCAGTTTTTTTATCTCTAGATGTTTTTATGCTCAAAAATGATAGAAGACGATGTAAAGTTAACTGTCTGTTTCTAGCGTCTATCACCATGTGGTTCGGTGCGGGCGAGGTGAGGCAGGGCATTAAACTTGAGTCATAAACTGGCATTGTGGTATCTGTGACCCGAGCCAGGTTTTATTGAGCAAATGTTATGAAGAGGAAAATAGAAGAGGAATATGTGCGTTAGCATGAGTGCGCTCCAAGTTTGTGTCATTTCCTGTGGGGCCGAGGTTGGGTAATTTGTGGGCTGCGGATCATCACTGGGACAATAGCGAAGCTCTGGACCTGATGGGTCATCTGGTCCAAGAGAAACACAGTGAATGTGTTTGCGTCTGCGTGTGTGCTTTTTTGTGTGTCTGTGTGTGTGATACTGAGGTCAGGGACAGATGTTAATTGAAACACTCCCTCCCTGATCTATAAACCTTACAAATATTAATACATAAGGAACAAATAATTGAAAGTATAACTTGTGAAGCAAGTAAAGGTCTACTAATATCAGTTCACTACACGTATACTTCAGTACTTGGGACTAAATTTGTTTTATTTAGTTAAAGTAACACTTTGGGCCCTATCGTACACTTGTCGCAATGCTGCGCAAGGCAGTGTTTTAAAGTGACAGTTAGAGGGTCTTTGCTAGTTTCAACTCGCTGTGTTCTCATTTTCCCGTCCTGTGAGGCGTTGTTTAAATAGCAATGCATTTGCGCTCTTTAAAGAGGGGTTTTCTGGCGCATTGCTATTTTGAGGAACTGAATTTTTTTTTTTATATATAAAGAGCGCGTTAGTAAAAAACTAACGGCGTGCACCTGCACCGTGCGGTTGGACCATTAAAATAGGGCCCTTAACTTAACTCAAAGTTGACTACCATGTTTTCCGTTTGTACTGCAACTGTACTAAAAATGAACTTAAAGGTTCACTTTAATACCTGAAGCAATTTTTTTAGTTGCTGAAAGTATACTTTGATGTGTGTAGTCATTTACTAGTTTTGTCATTTTTATACTGCAATTGAAGAGTTTATTTGCAAAAACAGAATGCAAAATGATTATTTAATTATGTTTTGTTATGTTATCATGTTTGATCATGTTTTATTGTGTTATTTTTAGTTATGATTACTTTGAAAAATATTATTACTGCAGTTTGATTGATGTTATTTGCAAAGGATAATAAAAATTGTGATAATTTTTCAAAACAAAACTTATCTAATTTTGCAAATGTACTCTTCAATTGTACTTGCAAGTATTATTGTAGTATACTTTTCATACTTATAGTTTGATATTTACATATTATTTTGCAAGTATATTCATGTGTTAAATATTCTGGTCAACTATTAGGAAGTTTTATTTGCGATGTAACTTTATCTGTACCTTAAGTGAAGTGTATATCAATCAATCAAATGATATGATTTTGTGAAATCAAATAGATAGGACCAATCAACTGGATTAAGATTTAAATAAAGTTTAGTCGGCTACAATCAAAAACATTTTTACGGTACACAGTAAATGTCTGATGCTCACATTTGTAAATGCGTAACGCATGTAAAATAGAGTTACAGAACTAGAACTATCTGCATTTGTTTTCTTCAAAGTTGTCTGTGCAAAACCAGGAAAAGATTGTGTCTTGAACACTTAAAACAGGCACTAACTCAAGCTACAGAAAGTCACGGGACTATCACAGGTCATTTGAAAGAAATACTCTCGATACAAGCCAAACAAAGATAACACGTTCGCTTGCCAAATCTGTAGCGATAGTATTGTTAAAGGGCTCCGTCGCATTATCTGGGTGACCTCCCTCCCGCCAAAACACAGAGCGGGTGTGGCAGCGCTCGGTATCTCAGGTACGCCTCCAATGACCTTCCTGTGAACCCTCCCATCAGCAAACACACCTTAAACTACCATCTGTATCCTTTTCTTTTCATACGTACACTATTAGATCACAACACAGTGTTGTTCATTGCAAAGCAAACACACATTGCAACATGGGAGAAGTTTAGATCAACTTGGATCTGGCTCGCTCATTGTGATAAATGGCTTTACTGTTTGACTTCAGCTTCCCCTTGAGTCCATAGCTCCTCCCCCTCGTGGCGATGAGAAAAGCACTAGCAATTATTTCGATTTCACAAATGATACGTAATGTAAACATTTGGCTCCTGATAACTGGCCTGGGTTCGACAAAGAGCCGCGAGCGTGTTAATATTCCTAGACCTCTTGGCAAGCGTCGGCTCCATGGCAGCAATAGCTTCCAGAAGGCAATGGGTCCATTGTGAAGAATTTAAACAAACACAACTTGCTTCACGTTTGAAAAAGTGCCATGCGTTATGAACAGCGATTAAATCTGAAAAAAAGTAGTGGTTTGAGTCACCTTGACCTTAATATCGTTTTACAGAAACAATCAACATATCTATAGATCGCTTCCTTGTTAGATAAGTGACCAACACAGGAAGGAAACATATATACATAAAATCTAATTACTAAGGTTAAGTAGACCTGCATCGTGTGTGTATTCATCTCTACTCGCCATCATGTCTATTTAAGTTGGAGAACAAGAGGAGCATCAGGGGTTTATTTTGTTCAATATTTCATGCATTTGATAAGATAGAAGTTTAAAAGTGATGCCACTAGAATAATTGATCATTTAATATGATATGGTCATGTGTCAAAACATTTCTTGATTCACATTCTGTTTTAAAAGCTTTTCATCATGGGATAACCTTTTTATGCGGGAGAGATATTGCGAGTTAACCCTACCAGATAACCGGAGAGATCCGAGCCTCTTTTATCTTTAGAGACTCTTTGGTATTTCCAGTGAACGCCATGTGTTGTGTCAGAAAGCTGCTTAATCTTCTTAAAGCCGCGATTCACATTCCTTCACATTTCTTGAGGACAGCACGGAGAGGCTATCGTGTCTTTTTGGTGGTGGTTTGTTTAGTTTTTGCAGGGACCTTATCCGCATCTGTTTCTGTGCGGTTTTGTCGTGCCCAAGAGAACTCGGTTAAAGGTTTCTGGGTATCTGTGGCTCTGGTTTGGGTGGCATTGGCACATCAAGCTGTGATTTAATGGTGAAAAGAGCCAGCGTTGTGGAGCTCACCTGCCTGTGCTCTTGAAAACGTGAATTTTTTTTAGAATAAGCTTGTATTTGTAAACTGTGAATTAGCTAACAATATTTATGTTACTTTGTGTTCACACCGCCGCCGTCGAGAGCATCAAAGTGGCCGGAAGTCATTCATTTTCAATGTGAGCCGGCAGTGAGGAGTGGAGCGTCTTGGCCGTTGAGGGCGACAAGGAAGGTTGAAATAAGGTCAACTTTTCACATAAACTTTGGTCTACTTCAGAGCGCCAGAGTGTCAACGAATCTTTCTACAGCGCTGTTGGCCGGGGGGCCAGAGCGATTTTTGATGCTCTCGATGGCGGCGGTGTGAAGGTACAGTTAGTTCATGCATTTTAAGGGATAGTTCACTCAAACATGAAAGTTCTGTCATCATTTAATCAGCCTCTTGTCGTTTTGAACCTGTATGACCTTCGTTCTTCCGCAGAACACAAAATAAGATATTTTGAAGAATGTTGTTTATATCTGAACAGAGTTGGCACCCATTGACTTTATTGTATGGACACAAAACCAATGCAAGTGAATGGCTGCCACCACTGTTCGGTCAACAACATTTTTCAAAATATCTTCTTTAAAGAGCAAGAAGGGTTGCACAGAAAGTCTCCCATAAAGATTGCAGGATTGTTATTAGAGATAAATGTCTTGCTTTTTATGTCAATTTTACTTCCGGTCTGTTTTAAACAACTTTTTTACATTTAATTTATATAAATGTATCTTTAATTATATTCATTGTATTAAATTAATATATATATATATTTATATATATATATATATTATTATTATTTATTTTTATATTAGTTAATAATTCTTTGCAGAGGTCTACATGAAGTTAAGTTTGGGCAAGAAAACCATTTATATTTTTATATTAAAACCAAAGCAAGCACATTTTGGTGCTATATATTTAGATATACCAACACATCATCAACTTCAAATCTCATTTCAAGTTTAATGTGACTAGTTATATATGTTATATAATTTAATAAAGTCGGCTTATGTTTTGTCACATGACATGCAAGAACCAATGAGAAGTAATGATCTGGGACGGCATGAGTACGTTGAAAGAATTTTCATTAAAGTTTCATTAAAAAATTTCATTCATTATTTTCCTGTAATGGCACATTCGCAAAAACAGGCAGTTTTATTGTAAGGGTCAGAGAGAAAGTGGAAAATGGGCATAGAGTCTTAAATTTGACTGATTCGTGAGTGGACATTTGGGAAAAATGCAACTCTAAAAATGTATTATTGCATTTGCAGAACGTGTCTCTTTTAATATGCCAGTATGACAATTGCTTCATCAGAAACCCTTTCAAAAGTGTTCTCGTAAAACTGTGATGGTTGGCTCTCTGTACTTTGAGAAAGGTACACCATCTTCTAACATCCAGTACTAGCTTTAGTCACGGGCATCTTTGTCATCGTCTTTGAATAGGCGTCGCATAGAAGACCTCCACAGGACGGATGCCAGGAACAGTGAAAAAGGGCAGATGGAAAGTCACCACGATCCTGCCAGCATTTAAACGACGTCTGCCAGTGAGAAAGTTACCCAAAGGGCAAGAACAGAAAAAGCGTTGGAAAATGCAATGCTCACTCCAACTTCTCTCTTCATCTCTGACGCTCGGCAGACTGTTGGGATGAGTCACAGAGGTCTGCAGTATCTCTTATTCAGGCCTACACGCTCTCATCTCTGTGTGCACTTTCCATTTCATCTCTCTCCATCACTTTCCAAACCTATAATGTTCTTTAATTTGGTACTTTTTACTTTCATGAAAATAGATCATCCATTTTACAATTTGATTTAAGTTTCAAGTTTGAAAGGTTATTCAAGTCAAGGTTATTTTAGTTACAAAACATTTTTGTATATCAAATAAAATATAGTCCAAAAAAAATTTTACTACACAAAAACGAAATGTTAGGAATAAACTAAAATAAGTTTAAGGCACTAAAATTACAATTATAAATAAAATCTTTTATTAGATAGCAACATTAGAAATAAACAAATAAATAATAAAAGGACAAAAGCGTATAAAGAAATTGCTAAAAACTAAAAAAATGAACATCTAAAAATGAACTAATCTAAAGGCTTAAACTGACTAAATAAAACCCCATAATAACCAAGATGACGCAGTAAGTTCTGGTGATGAATGCTGCATTTTTCGACTCCGGCTGGAGCTCCCGTCACCGCCATTTGTCGGAAAAACAAGCATCTGGTTCATGCGCATCTAGAAGCCAGAAGCTAGACATAAAGGTTAATAGCGCTGTCAATATGGATATTCCACTTAAACAAATACATCGATTCACTTCAGAAGACTTTTGTTAAGAGCCTTGTCGAGCACTTTTTGTAGCTTCAAAATATCAACACCCGTTCACTCCTATTCTACCGCTTGGAAGCAAAATGATACGTGTTTTATAACTACAACTGTATTCTTCTTCAAGAAGAAAACCATATTCAGTTAGGATGCCTTGAGGGTGAGTAAAACATGGGGAAATGTTTATTTACAAGTAAAGTATTAATATGTGCTACAAGTAAATAATCTATCAGAATGAATGTAAATTCACTCTTAGTGACTATAGTTGCAGTAAAAATGAAAAACACACTTTTATAAACTAAGAAGTGGTCTTCAGTGGTATTGCGATAGTACCCTTGCAGTTTATTGATATAAGTATAGTTAATATTGAAAGTACACTCAAAATTCACTTGATAACATGAAGTATACAGTAGCGTTTTCCTGTTAGTATTATGGCTTTAATTTGATTTAACAGTCTTAAGGTATTTGTACATACAGTCGAAATCTTCATATGCGTTTTCCGTATTTAGCTCTTGTTTGTATGTTGTCTCTGAATTGTTAAAAAAGGCCACTCAAAATGCTTGCTACGGATGCAGAAAACGCAGAAAATCAAACTCGGTCAGAATTGTTTTATGACGGACGTAAATATCGGAGGCAGTGTGTAAATGACACAACGTGAGGTCGTATTTATTATTTCGGGACGCATATTTCGGACTCAAGTGCAATGGGCTTTTGTTAAAGATCCAGTGTATGAAATGTTGCGGCATCGTGTGATGAGGATGCGAATTGCACTATGGTGGCTGACACAGAACTAAGATGTCGCACATTTTTGCTTCTTAGCCGAATGGGATGACGCATTTTATGAAACGTGCTCTGTATTGCAAGTTTGTCCCTTTAGGGCTACTGTAGAAACAACATGGTGAATTCCATGTAAGGGGACCCGTGTTGTGCATAGATTGAAATTGTTCATTCTAAGACAATAAAAACATAACGCTTCATCATGTAAGGTCTTTATACACCTCTGAAGACACAGTTATAGATATTATATTGCATTTCTGTCAATAGGTCCTCTAATACAAGGTTCTGTCTTTAAGACTGGCTGTATAAAAGTGCACAAACTGTAATGTGATTGCTTACAGGCCCCTCCTTGTGTTCTGTCCCGGTATCAGACGCTGTCATTCTCTGTTCTTTTGAGGTATGTTTGCCGTGGTTGTGTACACAGAAAGAGCCGTGTTATAGCGAGGTGGCTGGTGTTGGCCCGGGTGAGAGAGTCTGTGATAAGACAGGCATTAACCAGCTGCGACCTGGGCCCCAGAGAGCACAAACATTACGCCACTGAGTAAACTCAACAGGGCCTCGGGAGGCTCGGCATTGTTGTTCGGACCCGAGCTGAGCAGAGTTCATGTTTGCAGAAGGGGAACAAAACTCATATGGCCCGGCTTATCACAAGATCCGACCTCTCGTCGGAGAGTCACAGCTTTGTTTTGCGGGTATGTCCAACAAGTACTTGGATACTTAAGCAGCTTTGATATGTTGAAAAGGGAATGTTCATCCAAAATTAAAATGCTTGTATTATTTACTCACCCTCATGTCATTTCAAACGTGTTTGAGATTCTTTCTTCTGCATAGCGCAAAAGAAGATATTTTGAAGAACGTTGATAACCAAAAAACACCGAACCCCATTGACTTCCACAGTGTGAACAACAGCTGAGACATGCCTCAAAATATCTTCTTTTGTGTTTCGCTGAAGAAAGACTCACACGCGGATTTTACAGGACGTGAGGTTGATTGATCAACTAAAACCCTACACAGAGATGTTTATACCTTCGTAATGCATGGAAACACATTTGGGGATCTGAACACAATAGCTCAGAGGATCTGCGAGCTGTTACTAAAGGCCAAAGAGTTTAATGTCGGAGTTTAATAGAGCCCCTCTGTGTCTGATGAGTTACAGTGGGAAGCGGGAACTGTAAACACATCTAAACAGCTGTCAGACACTTCCTGTGCTTAGCCCGGCTCTCGCTGTTAGCGCGGCCAATTGTACACATGGCACCGTTGCCAAGGCGATGTCAGCGTGCTCTGGGTCCTGTCACAATAGGTTATGCTCAATCTCCACGGCAACTGAGAGCCAATCAAGAGTAATGGGGTGTCGGACCCAAAACGGATGGGCTTCCTCGCCGGATTCCCCTGGACGGATAATTGAAACAGGAGAGCGGCCCAGAAACAGAACAAGGGTGTTTTTTCCAAAGCCGAGTCTCGGTTTCAGGGCACGTATTGTGATTTAATGCGTTGCAAACTGTTGTGAGAACGCTTGGGTTGTAGGTGAATACAAATGCAGAGGTGTTTTGACGCGCTTTGCCTCTAAGATGTTGACATCGAATGGAAGTGATGCTCTTTGGGGAACATTCATGTTTTTGGATGGATGTTGTCAATATTGAACATTAAGTTAAGGGTGTATGTTTGATTATTAGCCTTGATGTAAATTATAAATGGTCTCTTACTTGTTCATAGATATTTATTAAAGGTTGTACGTTTTTTTTTTGTTTAATTACTAACTGCTTTGGTTTAGACCATATTTATTATAAAATCAAGTCTTGATAGTTATAATGTCTGTTTGACAAGATACTCCTCTTACTTTTAATACAGTAGTGGCCAAAAGTGATGTTCATCTCCTGTTGAAAACAAGTAGTTAATAATATATCACTCATATTAGTAATGTTTATATTTATAATGTAAAATAATAATATCTTCATTATTTTTTGTAAATGTTGCTGTTACAACACATGACACATGGGATGGTTTATCTGTCAATGGTTCATTTGCAGAATACTTTCAATAAAAGGTTTGCTTTTATGCTTTGAGATTTAAATTTCTTGGTTCAATGCATGACCTGCAGTTGCATCTTCAAACCACTAGGGGCTCTTGAACTCTGCTTGGCAAACCTTAAAGAGGCATGTGAAAAATTCCTGCTACCTGATCCCTGTCACTGTACTCCCGTGCACAACCCGATAGTAGCGATAAAGCGACATGAAGCATTTTCCCAAGCTGTCAAAATACATTTTTATCATGCATTAGGATGAGAGATAGCATCAGAGTGCAGGAGTTTTCCTCCATCTAATCGAACACTGCTATATCTTTAACTCTCTTAAACCTAATGGACACTGTCCGTTTATATTTCAGCCAGCGTGGGTTGAGATGTAAACATGTCTTTTCCTTTAAAAAAAAGATGAGATCTGTTTAACATCTCAGTTATTTCTCCTATGTTAAAAGGAGAGCAAATGGAAATGTTTGTTTGAGATTATTTTTGCTGCGTCTCAGATAATTATCCTAAGACTCAGAAATCTCACAAGTGTGTCTGTCATTAGAGTTCCAGAAGAGATGTCAACCATGTGTCAAACTGAGCTCAGATTTGTCAAGTCTGTAATCAAAAGTCAATATTATCAAAGATCTCAATGTGAACTTTTAAAAATCCAGATGATTTGACCTCTACAATTTACATTAATCTAACACCTCGAAACTCTTCATGCGTTTCAACAATTACACCCTCATTTTATTTCTTCTGAGAAATTTTGGCAGAAACATCCTCTAAACAATTATTCATGGCATCTGTTGGCACAACTTAATTTAACAAATTGGTGCAAGTCAAAAATGGAAATTCTTGGTTTAATTAAAACTTTTAAGTGTCTATTTTGATGAGTTGTTCAGACTTAATAATGTTGATAATTACTTAAGCTTAAAATTGTGTGTAATTTTAACCCCAAAATTTGTATTTATGTGTTTACGACACTATTTAAGTTGCAGTAACTCAAAGTAATTGGCTAGATTACTTAATTCTCCAATTGAATTCCGGATTTCAAGACTCCTCCCAAACCTTGTAACACATGTAAACAAGTTCAAACTCGATGTGTCAAGTGTTTGAAAAGTGTAAAAAAAATTTAACTTATATATATAGCATTGCTGCATAGCATACAAGTATAGCATTGCTGAGGATCTCCCTCTCCATGCTATACATGATACTGGACAGTGAGAGTTCCTTCAGTTATTTTATGGAATTTTATCGGGATAAGAACATCATGAGACTTCATGTTTAATATTTTGTTCTCTTGGCATTTAAAAGAGTTTTGGTCCTGAAGGATACAGCATTTGCTTAGGAGATGGCCACGCTCAAAGAAAATTATCACAAATGCTATTTTCCTCAAAAGGCATCTCATTGGAGATGCTAGGCTCAATCTGCTCTTGCTTTTAATTTGTATTGAATTTTGTGAATTAAAAAAAAAAGTGTATTTGCAATCAGTGTCTTTGATTTAATCATTATAAAAAAAGTTGGAACAATTTAATAATTTCATTAATTTTGAAGTTGGTTTTACTTAAAAAAAAGAAAAAAGTAATCTGACTGACCCATTTTGTTAAAATTTGTCACAACTTTTTTGTTGAGTCTACACCAGTGTACTATTAATAAAAATGTGACACAAGTGAGAACGCCATCAGTTTCTGAGATGTGTAATATCAAACTATGAGCGATAAAAATCTTCACTGGGTTTTGATAAGACGCTGCACTCTTCAAACAAACAGTTTTTTGACAACAAACAAAACGTGGCAGAGAAGTAAACTTCCTTATGCAGCAGAATAAATCACGCACGTATAGTCTCTCTTTCCCTTTGGTCTCTTTTCTCTTTCTCTCTCTCTCTCTTTGGCACACCTGGCTTGTTGTTTACCCACAGAGGCATTGGTGTTTGGTTGCTCCGGGTGAGCTGTGAGATGTTGGGTTGGGTTAAATGTGGCCTTGGGCCAGCGTGCAGGAGTTTACCTGATGTGTGATCGACAGCGCTGTGAGCTTCACGTCCTAAAGCACAAGCAGGTGTGAGATCAGGACGACACCTGTGGATGAGAGGACTGCCGTGACCTGCTTAAAGTCCCAGTGAATTTAAAAATGACACATTTTTTTCATTAAGTATTGCAGCGTTTATTGTAAGTAGTTGATCGCTCAGTCATTCTCTTTTAAAATTTGTATCCCTCATAAGTAAATATCTGAAAATGCTCATCCGTCCTGTAATGACTATCCATCTTAGATGACGTATGTGAGACGGCTTGGGCGGAGCATCTGTTAACTCCTCCCCTTCAACTGTCAGTCTGCTGCCATATCCATATAAAAATGCAGCAGCTGTTTTAATACATCCAATCAAATTACAGAGAAAGACGAAAGCTACGGCCACTATAGATTGCATCCAAATATGGAAGTAAAAACGCGCACAACTTCTGGTTCAAAACTGTTTATCCTTCACATCAAATGATTTTTAAGTTCACAAAATACAATTCACTCAACAGATCATTTCAATAGTAGACCACTTATAATTATTATTTATTTTTTAGGATTTTCTTGCGTTTTTTTGCGAGACAGTGCAGTGTAGAGAGACATGAAACGGGCACAGAGATGGCACAGTCCACCAGTCTGACATTAATCGATTTTTATTCATTTTTGCACTTTAACTATACTTCTGATCCCAATTTTAGTTACAATTATTGCATTCAATTAGCTTCCCGACGCTCATGAGGTACGATCTGAGAATATGAGAGATCCTCTTGAGCGCTCAGAGACGTTCATCCCTCATCCACAGAGACACAGAGCAGTGTGTGACGAGTGACTCTCTTCACTGGCTTCTGACACGAGATGTTAACAAACTTTTCTGAATTTATCACTTCACTGAAGACATGGAAGTATTGTCCAGTTGGGTCAAACATTGCTAGACTTTTGTTATTTCATTGGAGTCTAAGAGGGTAAATGTGACGTGTTGTATATATTACACACTGCAATAACAAAGTTGCTCAATGGTCAAGCTCTCATTCAGCGCGTGACATGCAAAGTCTTACACCGATTATGCTTAATAAGCTGATAACAAGTAAGGTCATGTGAACGCGTAAATCGGTTTTCTTTTATAGGGTAAGCTCAGAAACGGCGTAAGCAAAAAAACGATCGGCAGAGGGGTTTTGCCCTTTACGGTTTTCTCTCAGTTTAGTTTTCATGTGCACGTCTGAAAGCGCAGTGGTAAAAGTCCCAAATGGAAGTAATAGTAAAATAACATATAAAAGTCCGCTCTCGAATCAAGCAATTGATGTAGAAACGTCAAAATGAAGAACTATTGTTACATATGCAAGTACTCCGGACATCAGAAGAGATATAAAAATACAGCTTATGTCCGTTTTCCCGCTGCATTTTTAATTACTAAACAGAATATCGACGATGACGTCACTGCAAGTGAAAAATCCGGCAAGCTCAAACTTCCGTGTAAACGCGGTTTTCCTCGTAGCCGGTTTATAACTATGCACGTAAACACGTGAAAACAGCTTTCTTTTTAAGCTGATTTAGCTGATGGATATCCGTTTATTATGTGCATGTAAATGCACTCAGTGTTTCTGTGATATATCGTACATACTTGTATGTGAATCAGAAATGTGCCTATTCTGCTGTGCGTCTTTGATCAGGGAGTGAGTTATGATGTGTCTTAACACATTTATTTAGAATGTTTCAGAACACGAGTGCGTGTTTCATGTTTTATTTTGGAAAACGAAATAAGCACAAAATAGCACGAAGCCGAACAATAGTCAATTCTTACAATTCAGTCCTCTGACTTGCAAATCTGTATAAACTCTCCAAAGTCAATGAAGCCAACACACTTAAATTAAATACTGTTTGTGTATTCATGAGGGCTGTTTGGATCTTGTCGATACATTAGGGCCATTCGTGGGTCAGTTTTGAAGGTTTTGATGTAAACAGAGATTGCGTCCGTGTTTTTTACAAACCTTTCCCCATTAGCACACAACTTTGTTTGTCATTTGGCTTCGTGTACGAATCCCATGACTCTTTGCCCAAATTCTGCATTTGTGAAAAATGCTCAAAGGAAATGTTTATTGCTCATATAGTTTGCTCTTTCATAGCTCAAAAGATTAATGGAGTTCTCTGTTTATTATTAGTAGGATGGCTGACATCTTTTGAAATTATTTTTTTTGGACATTTCATGTGGGCCAAAAATGATGTATTTAATTGTCAGTTTTTGTATTATAAATGTGGCGGTCGTATCAAAAAGTTCTGAATGTAATATTTAAAAAAATCATTTTAGTTGACTGTACATATATTTTGCAATAAGTTTTCTACACTAAAGTAAGTTTCTTCTTTATTTTCATGTCACGGCCTGCGTCTGACTGCCAAGAAGATTCTCTCCAGAGGAACTAAACCCTTTGTTTCTGTTATTCAACAGAATTATTATCAAAAACCTAAAACCCTTTATAAATAAGAACCGAACATCCCTTCATTCGGTTGTTTTCTCTTTCGAACAGCCCTCAGCCCCTTTCTAGAAACACTGGGACATTGTGGATCAAGATTGAAGCCTTATGTAAGTTCTAGTATTCTTCACAGTTTCTTTCTTAATGTTCTTTTGTGTGACCCCCTGCTCACATTTTATTCATCTGGGGTTTTATTTATATGTAATCTTTGTGCGGGTGGGATGTTGGCTAATTCGGCAGGCAGGAGCATGTATGCGTATGCGTCTGACCTGCAGGCCACCCCAGCACAGTGGGCCCTTTGTGTATGGCACAGGTTTATAACACCTCCTCACGCACCCTCGCCCGGCTCGCTCTCTTTTTACAATATCTATTTTCCATGTCCCGGCTGCGGCACATGGCCCTGCATCACCCCCAAACACACATCAACATTTTGTGAGTTCTGTATGGTGTGGTGGGATTTTCCACTGAATTGAAACCGTTATGGCGTTATGACTCTGTCGACTGCTAATGATCATTCACTTCGCCCATAAGAAAGAAAACGAGGTTACTTTTCATTAGGAATAGTTTTTGCACATGCGCCGTGGTTATACCGTGGTATTCTTTGAAGTGCTGTAGACTATTATGTCAATAAAAACAATATAATTTGTATCTAGCTGTATTTAACGCAGAAATGTTTTAGAAAAAGATCCTAATGGTGCTTATTTCCTTGAAGGTCCTTTACATTTTATGCATTTGGCAGACGCTTTTATCCAAAGTAGCTAGCATTGCATTGTACTGTACATTCGTGATTTCTTTACTGAATGATTTTGTCACGTCTTTTTCTCTTTCCCGCTCAGCAAAGAGTCTTCTCAATACAAACCACATCTTCTCTAGAAAAGCTGAAAGCACGCGGTGAAAAACGACAAGATGATCCATCAGTTAGAAAACAGAGACGGTCAGTCTGGAGGTTATTGCCAAGCTACTTGTGGTTTTGCCTCCAGCGCTGAGGAAACGTTTTCACCCGCTGAGGTGCCCGCAAATAACGGCGTAATTGACTAGTACAAACCATTCGTGCTTCAGAAATGATAAAATATTACAGATATAATTCAACCGTATCCGGATCCAAAAGGGAAACATCACGTCTGTGGTTTGGTGATACGACACAGGCGTCTCGAGTCCAACTCAATGTCAAATGTTTCCAAAGGTCCGGTTTCACCGACTCCAGTATCTGTACAGCAAAACGCAACCAGATTCACTTCAAGGCTACATAACCACAGAAATCTGTCCACACAACCCGCCATCACGAAACCATCTCATTCCTACAGCAAAGAAAAACAACGAGAGTCGTTCCATCAATTGTTTTTTCTTAGACAGAACTAAGATCAGTCGGTGAACAAATGGAGAGATTTTTACTCTCACGCTGTCTCTGGCGTTTCAGAAGACACTAAAGTTTGCGATCAAAAGTTTGATATGAAATTTATTTCATTTTGTTCCACATAAACGAGACACAACTAAGACCTCAACATACGTCTTTTGAGCTGTGAGAGAGCAATGAAAGATCTTCTCTCTTCGGCTTTTCACATCGATACCCAACCTTCAGACTTCACCACCTCTGGCCCCTGGTGTTTATTTTCTGCCAGTTTCCAAACACTTTAGCCGGCAACGTTTTTCAATTTAAAGCTTACGCAGTTTGAGGCCGAGCTCTGTAAGGATACTGGAGGAATGTAAAGAAGGGGGAGCGTAAAGAAAGAGAGCTGAAGATTTATAGCGCTCTCCCTTAAAGTCAATATGAGTTTCGGATTTCATCAGCGGGGCTGCCCAGATTTATGTTTAATAAGTTTCAGGTGCTGGGGACGGGGGGGGTTTTGTCTGTTGAGCCGAACGCTGTCAGAACTCACAGCAATGCTTCAATTTACACGCCGGCGCTGAGTCTGGAACAACAGAGCTACCTTTGTCCTGCAGACGCCGGAATGTGACGGCGAAGCACGCGAGACGCAAACGCACGCCTGCCGTGAGCTCAGTGTTGGCTGACGGCGGAAAGACAGAGGGCCAGATAAATAGCTACTTATACAAGACTCGAAGACGTTTGATGTAAACTGAACAAATGCAAGAACTCAGAGTAAACCTTACTGTCGAGAAAAGTTTCAAAATCAAAGGGACACTGTTGTTGACTTTAACATAAACTTTATGTTTTTGCATTTAGTTTTATTGTAGTCTCTTGTGTCTCAGAAAACACGTTTCAGCTTTTCAGAAGAGATGTCACCAATGTGTCAAACTGAGTCAAAATTATTGTAAATCTCATATTATGAACTCATCAAATGTATCCAGATCCAGATTATTTGACCTCTACAATCTACATTTGTCTTGCATTCTCCAGGCTCTACGTGGATTTCTCATTTGTTTCTGTTTTCATTCCCAACATCTAAGGCCAAATGAAACTCTACTGAGGACTCCATCGAATCTCCCGAGCTTTGAAAGAGTAACCTGTGAGCAATAACGCTCTCCGCTGGGTTTGTGTAAGGTGCAAGTGCACATCGTGGTAATACAAACACCTCATTTTCAGTCACCCTGTGTTCACTTTCTCTTTTCTCTCTCGCTCTGTTTTGACTTTCTGTGTTTTATTTTCCTGTCTTTGTGTTTCTCGCCCTCTGACAGACGGGTCGGCCTCTGTTCAGGTAGAGAGAACAATGCTTTCTCTGTCTGTGGGAGCGGCGGGCGGGACCCCCTCAGGCTCAGGAAGGGAAGCGCGGTGGGCCGGGCAGGACGGGACGTGTGAGAGTAGTGTACAGTAAACACAGAAATCGCTCTGTTAGTCTTGACTGTGCTGTGAGAATCAGTGCTGTGCAAAGATACTGTAAAACTCAAGATTAACTACTACAAATCCCAAGAAGGTTGAAAATGGAAGAAAAGTTGCTTACTAGATATGGCAGCTGTTTAATGTCACTACTTTACTTCTGAAACCTTCTATCTCCATATTTCGTGATTTTTATATTTTGTCATAAATCATTTTTATGAGTCATCCTTTATGTTTATTGCTGGGTTTTGCAAATATCTAACCAATAAACGTATTAAAAAAGTGCACGTCACAACATAATTTAACAAGCACAGTGTTCCAATCAAATTTGGTCATCAAAGGTTTCGGATGGACAACGACGACATTTATATTTTACGCATTTAACAGATGCACTAAACCCCACTTGCTCTGATATTTTGTCATTTATTGTGGTGATGTTGATGAATTAATATAAACATGGCTTCACAAATGTTTCAAAAGTGCTGTTTTGGTTGGGTCAGACTGTTAAAACTCACCTAGAAATATCCATATTAGACAAAACTGGTTTAAAAATAACCGGTCTTTTTTTTAAATGCAAGGACCAGAATATCATCGAGGCATTTTGATCTCGCTCATAACATACCAGCAACCTTACTGTATGGCTGCTACATTTGCCAGGTCTCTCTTGTAAAAAAGATTTAAAATCTCAATGAGACTGGTTAAATAAAGGTTAAAAAATGTAATAATAATAATAAAAAACTCCTAGCAATGCCCTAGCAACCGCCAACCTCCTAGCACTGCCCTAGCAACCGCTAGAGTATCTTAGTAACTGCGTAATGCCCTAGCAACCACCCACATCTCAGCACCACATTTCCCTGAAGAAATGTAAAATTCAGTTTCTCTGGTTTCTTTTTGATTTTCTACAGATTGTTCTAAAATATTCAATCCGCAGGCACTGACATCATATGGACGAGGTGTGCTCGCATATATGCCATTATGAGTTTCGATGCCAAAAAGTGCCAATTGAAGATACTGTTTTTGACCTCTGGGACATACAAGTCTTAAATTTCAACGCTCTGACCGTTCCAGGAGAAGATCAAACGGCACCTGAAGTGAGACATAATCTGTAGAAAAGAAAAATACAGTGTTTCCGACATTCTAATGGTGGCATCGTGTTCTTCTGTGAGTCGTTACCTTAATCTTCTATCTTACAGCAATGAAAGAATGAGAGAACTGCTCTTACTATCAAATATATTTAACCCACATGTATTTTTCATAAGCAGGAGCACATCATCATTTTTGTACTATAATGACATATAAAAACATTTTCTTCCAGGCAAAACGTGTTATATTTTACATTGATTTCACCACCTAATTTGCGTCTCTCGCATCTGTCACCTTATATTCATTTGGATAAAAGCATCAGCCAAAAACTGTACATCAATGTAAATCATAATAATCGTGAAAGAACTTACTCTTTCTATGTGAGGGAAAGAACAATACTTGTATATATGCAGCATATTTTATATATATCTGCTGACAGAAGGCCGAGGAGAAATTTCTCGACTTTAATTTCTTTATTTGGGCGTATTGCAACTGCACTTAACTTCTTTTCAGTCGACAATCTGAAGCGAAATTGTGTTTTTCTGATTCTCTGAAAGCATCAGGATTTGATACGGTTTTCCGTGAGGCATGTTGGTTTGTTTTGTGCGTTGTGTAAAACCATACACCTTTCTTTCAGTCAGCACACGCTCTGACCCCCCAACTCTCTTCTGGACACAAAAGAGCATCTCTCCCAGCGGGCTTCTCAGCTGTATCGCTTTCCTCAAGTGAGCCTGACCCCATATGAAACCGTGAAGAACACACAATCTGCCCGATGAAACGAAACTCGCTTCCCATAATCCTGTAATTACAGACGGGTCAGACTTTTATTTCCATCAGGTGCTCGTACGATCTCCAGGAAGCCTGTTGTCAAATATATTTGATATAAATCTTCAGAAAGTTTCAATGATTTACACACAATTGAACATTATTTACACGTGTGAGATAAAGTGCGGTGAATCATTTGTTGGTTATTCAAAATACATGATATTCATCATGTATTATTGTCATGGTTTTAATATTCCTGTTTGTTTATTACGCGGTTTAGCTGTCAAGAAGTGTAAATATTTTCTTAAATGAAAATTTCTCCAACACGTGCCCAAAAAGTGGGTCAGGTCTTACAGAGAAGATATAGCACACGAGTAAACGTGATAAGGTTTCAGGTCTGTCATGTAATTCCTCCGACAATAGCGGAGAAGTTTCTCACCCCACAAGAGAAACAGGGTTTCCCTCGGTATTCAATATCTGCTGATAAGAGACACTGTCAAAAAGAGAGGATAGATTGTAACCTGAACTGATCCAAGGTCAGTATTGCAACCAAGCACCAGCAATAACTCGATGTATCTGCTTTCAGCTTTTCATTCAGTGAATGGTGACACAGATTGCTCTAAAGCAGGAGAAGAGTTACACCTGCAATCATAATCCAGGTATCAATGTTCAATTCTGATCAGTTTCAGAAAATAAGAACAAAACTTTTGCAGTCACTCTACACACTGGCCCCATTTACAGCCGTATCAACAGCCATCTCAAGTGTGTCTCCAGTACTCAGATTTCTGCTGAGAAGAGTCTCAGATTTATCTCCACGTGTTTTGTTTATTTGTTGTGTTTTTATTTAAGACTTTTAAAATTTGATATATTAAGTGCATAGTGTTTGCTCCAAATTCATTGAAGAGATTGTTTCAGAGGTGACGTCTGAGCCTGCATATGAGGTGTGTGCTTTAAGCAAAATATCACTTATCAGTTATTCCAAAGTAACACTCACCTGCTAGAAAAGTTTGTGTTTTTTATTTAAACACATCCAAGAGGTTTTCACAATGCACATGGTTTACACCAAAAAGCATTACATTTACATTTACATTTAGTCATTTAGCAGACGCTTTTATCCAAAACGACTTACATGTAGGCAATGGAAGCAATTGGGACAGCATAAGTACAACAAAAGCATAAGTGCAATCAAAAAAAAGAAGACTGATCTCATACAACCTAACACCATCATTCATTCATTCCTTAAAGATGGCTACAGAATCTGCAGATCTTGTAGCAGCAGGTAGATCATTCCACATAGGTGGAACAGATCCGGAGAATGTGCGCGAGAGACATTTTTTACCTTTTTGGGATGGCACCACAAGACCATCCCAAAAAGCAGAGCATTTTCACCATTGTTTGTCATTTACAGAGAATAACCAGCACTGATTTTACACGGATTTGGAGACGACCTTCTTCTCATCCGACAAAACCCAGCAGTGAGTCATTTGGTGCCCAGATTATATAAACAACATTTAATCTTGTAATGTTGTAAATTTAAAGGGATACTTCACCCAAGAATGAAAATTCTGTATAAATGTCTTTGTTCTGATGAACTCAGAGAAAGATATTTGGAAGAATGCTTATAACCAAACAGATCTTGGACCCCTTTGACTCCCATAGTAGGAAAAATTACTTTATAACTTTTTTGTTCTGCGAAAGAATGTAGGACAACAAACAGTTTTGGGGCACTTCATTGTATTTTTTCCTACTATGGGAGTCAATCTGTCTGGTTATAAGCATTCTTCCAAATAAATTTCTCTGTGTTCATCAGAAGAAAGAAATGTATACAAATTTGGAACAACTCGAAGATGATGACAGAATTTTCATATTTGGCTGAAGTATCCCTTAAGCTGTAATCGCTCAGGTTAACATGTAGAACTTTGTGGAGAAATTGAAGAAGTGTTTTTCTGACATAATAAAATATGAAAGTGTGATGAGAAAACAGCTGGGTTCAATTCTTCTCATCACTATTCATTTTTATTGCTCATATGATATTGTTTGACACCACATTGATAAGATGCGTTTGATTTAAAAATGAAAAAGCACACAAGAGATTCTCTTGCTTCTTTGTAATATTCCCATATTATACAGGGATAACACGGATGAGGTTTTGTATAAACCGGGAGCAACATAAGCTTGTGTGCATTCTTAATTTTCCTCTGCTCTTATGCAAACTATACCAAAATGCATTATAATAGGAATAAATACAGATTTTTTTATTATTGTTTTTTTGTTAGAAATTACATGTATGTTAGATCATGGGTTTGTAGATGCACTAGTTGCTCTGAATAAAATTCCTTCAGCTGCTTAAAGTCCAAGTGAAATAAAAATGCTTATTTTTTCATGAAATATTGCAGTGTTTTTGTAAATAGTTGATCAATGTGGGTCATTCTATTTTTAAAATTATTGTAGCCTCATAATCTTTAGTTAAAATCTGAAAATGCACTTCCGCCCTGTCATGACTATCCATCTCAAATGACGTAAATTAGACGGCTTGGGCGGAGCATCCGTTAACTCCTCCCCTTCAACTGTCAGTGTGCAACCAGTTTCATTTCAAAACGCTTCTGCTGAAATTCCATTTCACTCGGAAATGAATCAAAACACGGAAGTACATAAAAAACGATCGCAACCAATATAACATTATCTCATGTGGTGTTATATAATGTTTTATTATCCTCTTGAAAAACGGAAGTTGCGTCACTACACCAGAAACATGTACCTACAGGCTCGGAGAAAGAAGAAATGTGTATAAGGGTCAAGACATCTATATTACTTACAAGAAAGAATGACGCAAGCATCTCTGCTCATCATTCAATAGAAATACATTCCAAGAGCTTAACATTCTGAATGGTGCTTTGACACGGTGCTCCGCGCAACCTTTCACATTTTAAACAAATCAGTCTGACTAAATAACTGTTAGATCATTCATGAACTGTAAAAAAAGAAAAATCTATTCTTCAAATGTACTGTGGTGTTTGGGTGTTGAGATTTATACACCGCAAAGCTTCTCACGGCTGTACACATACATTCCTTTAAATTATAAAAGTATGTCGTGTACATGTTAAAAACAGATGAAGGCTCATTAGTAAAGTTATGTCCGTCTGGAGGCGTTTCATTCTGTTGACAGATGTCTTAAGCTCTTAAATTCATACTTGCTCATATGTTCAAATGTGTCAGAACTTGAGCTCTTCGGTCATCCACTTCTTTTTTCTACAGTACCTTCCATAACCTGTTCAATGATTGATTATTGTCAGTTCCAACCTGAAAACAGACAATGTAAAAAAAATTGTGACTGCAAAGTTTATAGACATTTCTGTAGTAAGTGATTTGTCCGGTTATACTTTGGTGTGCAGAAATTTACTCTGCACAAATCAACTTTGAGCGCTATAACTTTGATCAATTAAAAATTTACATCGCATCGCATCAATTCGATTGGATTTGATGGTTATAATGGGAGTTGTATTGGTTTTATTGAATAGTCTTAACAGTACATATAAAGATTTTATATTGGTTTCAATGCATTACAGTTGATTGTTCATAATGGAAACTTATTTTTTTTTCAAGCTGCTTGTTCAATTTACTTAACTTACTTAAGTTAAATCAACTTTTGGAAAATTTAGTCACAACATGATTTTTTATGTTTAGTCATATAACTGAATCCATTCATGTTAGGACAACATAAAGGAGTTGTGTGAACATAAAATTGTTACAATTGGGCAGAGGACTTATATTTCCCAGCATGCTTTGCGTATAACTGCATTTTGAGAGTTTTTTTCTTATCAATTCGTGTTGATAACTTGTTATTGTTTAATGTTAATTTATCTTTTATTGAGGTTTTGAAGAGTTTATTTTATTTTTGAGCTTTGTGGGTACCATTATTCAGAAAAGCATTGCGCGTGGTTAGGTAGCCAGTGGTTACATTTTAAACTTTGAACTTCTGTTGAATCTTCTAATTGATGACAAAAAAAAGTTTAGTGTTATTATGATAAAAAATATATTAAACAAAAAAATGCTCTTAGATGCCTTTATTGAACAAACTTATCGATAAAATTGGGTTTTTATATTGGTTAAATGTAAAATATACATTTTAGTATTACTGAAAATCATGAAGTTAATGATTTAAAACAAAAACAAGACTCTACTTCAACTAAACAACATTGCATTAAGTTTAAGTATCTTAAATTGACTGAAATAGATTGTGTTACTTAAATTCAACGTAATCCAGTTATGTGGAACCTGTTGACATAAAAAAGTGAATTAAGTTGAACATATGGTTTTCGTAATGATACTTAAGCCTTTTTGTGTGAAGTTGTTTAAATGGTGAGTTTTTGAAACACAGGTGGAAAAAAACAGGGCAGGTCGAGGATGGATGTGTCTTCATCTGTCAGGAATGGAAACTTTAACCCCCTGCCGCCCACAGGGGGGAGACTCATCAACACATGTGCCGTCGGGCGGCGAGACTGGTAGAAACCCAATACATCCACGATGCCCTTCATTCATCACATTCCTCCTGTATTCTTCTCTCTTAAACTGATTTTTTTTACTACTATAGTCTGAGATATACGTGTGCTTATCTTTCAAATACTTTAGAAGTTATCACAATAGTTTAGGCTAAAATATAATTATTTACATATTTTTCACAACTTGACTCCTTAGAACATTAGAAATCAAAGTGCTTTGGAATAAATATCTAAGTTGTCGACTCGTTATGTCTGATGGATTCTTGTCTCTTGATTTCCACTCAATGGGAACTGTTAAAAAATGTGAAAAAAGAAAAGAAATCAGACAAGGGAAGTCAAATGAAGTTAAAATGAAGTGAATAAATGTTTGGCAGAATGTAGTTTGTGAATAAAGTTGGGTTTTGGATGCGTGTCCTCTATTATGGGTTGCTTTGGCTGTAGAGTCACTCGTGGCTGTCATCACATAGTCATGAGTCTGTAAGTCAAGTAAACTCAAGGGTATAAAGGACCCATATAACCTGAAGATTAACTGAAACATACAGCACATAAGCCCTTAACCTCAAAAAATGTCTGAACCTGACTGAATTCAATATGAAAATATAAAAACATTTGGCTTTTCTTTTCACATATAGCACACGCATGTTTCAGGCTAAAGCATATAATGTTAAGGGTAGTTTGTTAGAGCTAAGATTTAACCACAGCTGTAGTGTTTACAACAAAGACAAAGAAAAATTTACTATGAACTTCATACAGCCAACACTTTGACACCAGTGTCCTGTGAAATTTTTTGAAAAAATAAAAGGGTTAATAAGATCAGAAACTTAAAGCGACAGTTCACCCCAAAATAAAAATTCTGTTGTCGTTTACTCATCATTGAGTTGTTCTAA
Source organism: Triplophysa bombifrons (assembly GCA_029783895.1). Lineage (NCBI taxonomy): Eukaryota > Metazoa > Chordata > Actinopteri > Cypriniformes > Nemacheilidae > Triplophysa > Triplophysa bombifrons. The sequence goes on along the minus strand of CM056459.1, from coordinate 1,533,085 downwards.
ATCTGACAAACACAGAGAAAGATATATAAGAAAACTGTTTGTTTTCCTACATTCTTCAAAATATCTTCTTTTGTATTCAACAGAACAAAAAAAAAATATATAAAGCAATTTTTCCTACTATGGGGTCCAAGAACTGCTTTGTTACAAGCAAAAAAAGTATACAGATCTTATTTTTAGGTGAACTGTTCCTTTAAGGGAAAAAAGTCATATATTTTGAAGCAAGCTTGGCTCAGACAGTGGGAACCTTTCGCTTTACCTCCAATAGAATGACTTTAGTAGTAAAAACATTGCATTTTTATGGTATATAATAAAACATTCACAAAAGTAATCAAATAATCCACATGCACTCACAGAGAAGTGATAAAGTAGAATCAAATCTAGTCAAAAATTCTTTGTTGTCAAGTTTACCAGAATTCACTACATTTGACAGTGGTGACATCAACGTCAGGGTTAGAATTAGCTTTTCATGATATGAAATGTATTGTGGTGTAATGTGACTCATCTGTCATGCTCAGACATACTTGTTTAAGATCGCATCACGTGGGCTTAAACCTCATGCAAGCAGTTTTTGTCTTTAGCTTTATATGTGCACATTACATTTTTATTTTATATAAATGTTACACCTATTTGCTTTACCGTAATAAGACAATACATTATGAAAATCCACTTGCAGTGTTTCAGGCTGGCAGTAGGAATGCACTGACATGTTGATACAACCCGGCAGAGGAAAGCCCCTTATTTACACAGAATCAAATGTGTGATGGGTTGACAGTGGGTATTACCATCAACACAGATAAAGCTTTTATATTTCCTCATGGTCTCAGATTTCCCTTATTTTAGGAAGTCTTCTGCACCTTAAAGATGCTGGGCTCCTGGTTCAATGTCAGGGCCTCGCCAAATGATTGTTGACTGCCCAAAGTCAAATGAGTCAGAGTTGTTCTGCTGATACAGGTGGTTGAAAGTTGCCTTAAGTTATGGAAACCTTACTTCGCATTTCTGCTTACCTATATAATTTACTCTCAAGAAAAAGAATGTTGTTTCTCTGAATTCAGGATGTGAGGTTTTTAATAGGACATACTCCACAAGGATCCTGCTGTACTTGCTGTTCTCTGTCGTTGCACGTCCTATGGCACGAGAAAAGAGAATCAGAAACACTTGAGATGAGATCTGATGTCTTAAATAATTATATTACAAGCGACCCTGAGGTGGGCATTTCTCCATACATCACAGTTAATGTGCGACTCAGCTACTAAACACCATCAACAGAATGACCGGCTCGAGTTAAAGAAGCTGCATCAGTGTGTTTGTGAAGAGGATTTTTACCTTTGAAGTCCTCTGGAGTCCACAAAAAGTGATCTTGTTTTAAAAGACAATGTTCTGTATCTGTTGCTGATATTCCATATTCCTGTAACTTGATTGGTAGATCATTGTGTTAGGAAACAATAATCAATTATCAAACACATAGATTAATCTACCACAATACAATGCAATATTTTTTGCCCACATATGACAAAGTTACTCAGTCTATAACTCCTGTCTTGTTCCTGACGGAAAACCAGCCTGAAGTCTGTCTTATTTTACATTTTTGAATGCACTTTTCTGTATAAAATGCCATCTTTTGATATTATAATCAAATTAATAAAACGTTGATGTTAGACGCTTATTACCTTCTACCCATTTATACACACGCTGGAAACGAGAGGTGAAATTTTGAGCAATGCATTGTGGGATGCAGTGCACAAATGTGGTAGTTTAATTGAATGCATACTGAATGTTTGCATACTACATTTGTACAAAGTATACTGTATGGGACTACAAAGCACATCCTAGATTTAAAACCCTAAAATATGGAAGCAATAATAGAACAATGTTCGTACTCTTACTTTCTTATGCAACACACACGTATACTGAAGGTCAGGTGTGTTATTATGATCGTCTGCTGTACAGCTCGTGTATAAATACTGCACACACTTCTTAACTTTCTCTTGAGATAGTCAAAGGCGCAGGTAATGGATATGGTATCGCATACGGGCTCGACCCAACCCGAGCTAAGATTTCACTCTTAAAGATCTGTGTGTGTGTGTGTGTGCACAGTCGCTAACCCACTTTCACTATATGCGTTTGAATATTCAACGTATTATTTTCTCTCGCCAACAATTGCAGCTCCAGCAATGCATTTATCAGACATAAAATGCGCCAACTTGGTTTTACAAAAATCTGCTTGAGATCTATTACATGTTCTTTTTGTTTCAGTCATTCTGTAATACGAAAAAGCTTTAGCTTTGAATGCGGTCGACAGTTTAATGCTCATCTCATTCTGGTAGTACAGAATGAACAAAACAATAGCAAAGTGATCCGCCAGATATTTTGCAATTCGTTTTTTATTTATCACGGTTGTGCAAAGACTGCTGGCTTCAACATTCTCTGCAGGGGTCAAACATTCTTATGAATTCAACTCTCACCCCACCATCTGTACTACACATCTAAACTACAGTAAAACCTCTTTAATGCACGAACAAATACACTAAACATGAAGTATTACAGATTATAAACAAAATATTTCCTAAATTTCCTCAAATAAAGAACGCTTATTAAATATTTTAATGAAAGAAGGATGCTTTATATGTTTTCCAGAGCAGAGTTTCTCAACTGGTGGGTTGCAAGACCGTTCTAAGTGGGTCGCGTAGTGTACAAACTAAGAAGAAACATGTAACAACAAAAAAACGTTATTAAAAATGTTTTTCTGATGCGAGATTTTTATTTTGAAAGATGTGCGTGAAAGCTGTTGGCAGATGCTTGAGCGGGTAAGCGCTCGCTTTTTTAATTCAATATCTGCGTTTAGATGAGATGTTGTTAGGCTGAATGACATTTTTAATCGTTATTTTCTTAACTTCTTTCGAAATTTGTAGAAGTCTTTCACCTCTGAAAAACGAACTATCCGGTCCTTTCAGACGTCATACAGAGCAATACGCATATGCTAATGTGACGACGCGCGCTGTCTTCACTGACGCACAAAGTAAACTACGAGCATGGCATGCAACGTGTGAAATAAAATTGAAGTTACGTGAAGGTATGATATTTATATTTATATATCAGTATTAGTCGCCAATTTTTGTTAGTATTTATTATTAGTCACTAGTTTTCTTTAACAAACTACATATGACGTCATATATCCTTAAAAGTGGGTCGCAGCTTGATGACCGTAGGTTAATGTGGGTCCCATGGGCAAACCAGTTGAGAACCACTTTTCTAGAGTATACTCTCCAATACATTTCGGCACATTTGAATATATTTAATTGAATCTTTCACCAGTGTTCTTGATTTGACTATATTGATTTTAAACAAAAGTCATGGACTTCTCAACATCCTATAGCAAACAGTATCATCTGAACTAACAACTTTACGTTTAAAAAGGCTTTTAAGTTCCCAACATGCATGACTTTCTAGGTACGCAGAAGTCAAAATTTCAAAAAAATCTATAATGTGATGTATAATTATATATCTAATGAGTTCTGAAAACTGTTTTAGTTTCACTCCCCATCATTCTTTAATTGAATTACTCATATTTTTCCTGCAATCGGAGAGTCAAACTCATAAGCTTTCCAATGTACTTGTTAGAAATGGCTAATAAAAGTACAGTCTCTGCCAAACCTTTCTGCAACGAGCACACAGACACACATAAGCCGTTTGATGAAGAGTGATGACAGGTTAACAACCATAAATGTTAACAACATTCCGGCGAGTGAAAAAGGTTTCATCGCAAACAAAAATTAAAAACAAAGAGAATCCTTTCAGACAAAAGAAATGGGTTGTGCAGGTCTGTGCCCAGGTGTAAGAGGTTTAATAGCAGACATGAAGTAAATGAAACAGCAGCTTGTGTGATCTCACACCATGAGATCATGAGTCCGGTGCAAATGAGAAGTGGTTGGAACCAAATTAATTGAAAATGAAAAATAAAAGTAAAAAAGATAAACTTGAGTGCTACAATGCAACATTACCTGATTATTTTATTTTAAGTGATGTGAGGCACATTTATTTTGCCTAAAAAATGAAATATAAGAATCATTTGTTAAACACATTTTTGTCACTTGCATAGCGGTATAGATTTTTAATCTTTCTTTATTTGTTTCTCTGTAGGTGCCAACATGATTAGAAATGGGAAAGAAAGTGACTTGAAACTCTTTAATGACACTGTCGGCATCTGAAATAAGCCGTCTGTATGTTTGCTATGGCACCGATTAAGCTGAATGGAGGAAATCTTAAGTAAAAGGCTTAAAATAAAGCTTTACCCACCGAGCAGAAATGTTCATATAACAGTCGCTCTGTCTGAGAGATTTAACTCGACACTGCAAGTTCCAACATGAAAAGATTTCCTCACTTTCAGTGGCTTCCATTGAAACTATGGTTAATATAAGAGACGTTTTTTTCCCTTTCGAAAAGACCCAGCCTACTTCCACAAAACCATATAAACGATTGCTTTTGTTACAATTTTGTGCAAATTGCATGTTGACTTCCTGCAGACATTCCAGCTAAAAGCATCTGTAAGGTTCACGGAGCGCCGCATCTGATAGGAATATTTAAGTGTCCCTCAACCCAGAGCTATTTCCTGTAATCAGAACCATTTACAAGAGATTTCAGACCAGTTCAGGCCAAACGTCAGTGTGTTTCTAGACGGACAAACCTCTACATTTACAATCTACACATACAGGTTATAAAAGGCTTCTTTTGTAAAACAAAAAGTTATTTTGGAACCATAAGCAAAGGCCATTTTATTTATTTATTTGTGTATTTAAGTTAAGTTAAGTTAAGTTAAGTTAAGTTAAGTTAAGTTAAGTGTGTTTCGTTTTGTGTTGTTATTTTTTTATTATTTTTACACTTTTTATTATTTCTGCAAAAATATTTATCTTTATTTATTATTTAAATTAAATTATAATAATTATTAAAATATTTAAAATATTAACTTTTATTTATATCTTATTTCAATATTTTATTTTGACATTATTCAAGTCAAGTGCAGTATGCTTTAGTGTAATTTTAACATTTTAGTTTAGTTTAAAAAGCATGCTTATAACTCTAATAATTAATAATAATGTTTGTTTTTACCTGAACAAATCTATGAACATTGTGTTTATAGACTGTAGCTCAGAACATCTTATCTCTGTATCTCCGTTAAATATGATTTACCGACCGCTCTGTCCATTTTGGATTAAACTTAAACAAACGTTTCAGCCCTATACTGTTCATCGTGCACTTTTATCTTAACTTCAAGCTCTTGATAACTTGTTTGTAGATGATATGTATCGCAGGTTTTTCTCAAACTCTCCCCCTGCTCGGCTGCCCAGCGAACTCTTCGGAGACCAGAGGTTACGGCTTTAACTTGAGCCAACCAGATAAATATTGTACTTGCTCAATTAAGAACTATGCTCATTCCTGGCCTCCATTTATGTTGGTGGTCAGTTTAAGAGCTGGATTGTGGCAGGCGTCCCCGGATGACACTGGGTTTCATTGTGCATCGCTGCATCCTGGAAGTCCAGTCTGCCAAAGCACCTCTGTTTCAATCTGATGGGATGGAACGTTGATCAAGCTTACACCGCTCACTCTTTTTCTTGGCTTGCTGGTTCTTTATTTGGTCATCTGATAGCTAAACTTGATAGCAGTGTGGCCTTGAGGTTAAGAAACTTATTGACATATCATCACAGAAGCCTGACCAGGTGCTTTGAACAAGCGATGCGGTTTAACAATGTCAAGCATTTCCAAAGCATCTGCACAACCATCTTGAAAAGTAATAGCGCTGTCTGTTTAATTTTCCAGCATAAATACACATAGAGAATAAGGCGATTGTGCAAGCGTTATTACGTAAATATGACGTCTTGCTGATGTTGAAGGTACCTGAGCTTCGTGAAACCAAAGAGCAAATGTCACAGTGAAAAATACACACAATGGTATCATCGCAGAGATAAATGCAATGAGACTCACCATTTGTGATTTGTCCTGCGAGATCTGGTTTACGAAATCAGTGTTGTTTACTGTTGGCAGAGCGGCTGTTGGTGTTGCTCATTCTTGACATGGTGGCCAGTGTGATTTATTTTCCGTCTCTGTGGCCATAAACATTTATTCAGAGCTATTAAACAAGTCAAAATTCCATTAGCGAGATAAACAGACATATCTATGCATTCTCTTAACAGACATGAGAAATTAAACAAAAGCCATCTTACAACAGGTTCAAGCAAACGGCACCATATGGTCAACGCTCTCAAATTCAGGCATCAGGGATTCGTCTGCGAGCGACCGCCGTTTAGTTTATTCCTAAATTCACACACAAACACGGCACGCATGCAAGCGCAACCTTAAAGATAGAGAGGGAAGAATAATATTTAAGCATGCCTGTTAATTATTTGACTTGTTGTTTGGATTATTATCATTAAATGCAGTAATTCTTATTTTAATATTCCAAGATTGAAAGGTTGGATGTGTGACATACAAGGGTTATACAAAAAATAATTGTATTGTTTTAAAAGCAACAAACAAAAAATGATGAAGACTTTGTTTCAGAAGTAAAGATGTTGAATGATTAAATAAGATGTAATAAAGATAATACGATTACATGAACTTTTAATGAAATTTTGTTTCAAGACGTAATAAAAATCAACCCCAAAGGCATAAACATGCCCAAATGTGAAGAAACACCCATGCATGATTCAAACCCTTGTCTTAGATGGAGTTAAATTCATTTTTTTCTTTTGGATGAAATGTTGTTTATTTTTGGTTAACGTCACCACAAATGTTGATAGCTAAGCTATTGTCCTCATTTGGCTTGACTGAAATAAACTCTCCAAATTTCTTTTTCCGCAGTTGAAAACTACAGTGGCTGGTTGCCAGGGTGTTGCTATGGTGTTGTTAACACGGTGGTACTAGTTACCAGCAATTTTCTAATCCCAAGAAAGAGCTAAAGTAACAGTGACTAATAACAAACTGCACAGAAATATTCATAAAGAAGCTAGATGTTAAGAAAACATCCGGCAGCCCGCAACCACCGCTAGTTTAAGACACGAGGGGCGGTATTAGTAACAATTGGACATATTACTAGTTCCGGAGCCATGGCACCATCCTGTCTGTAAAGAATGAGCTCAAGAGGCCATGAAGATACAATCACAGTAGGAGAAATGAAACACAACCTCCCTCCGGATAATCACCCCAGAATTCCAAGCGCACAGGAGCCGGGAACGATACCGAGTGATATTCCCCCCACTGTAAAGAAAGAGAGAGAGAGAGAGAGAGAGAGAGAGAGAGAGAGAGAGAGTGAGAGGCAGTTATGGGCCGTGAGATGTAGTAAGTCATGTTTGGTTTTAAACTTAACTTTCTGAGTATTAAAATCTCACAAGAGAAAAGTAATATAGACCCACATTATAGTCTTTACCATTGTGGTGGGACAGACAAGACCACTTACATTCCTTCAGTTAAAAATTATTTCTAGTTATAATGAGTAATTATAATGTAGTTTAGTGAAAACGTCATGTATTTAATCTAGGGCTTTTAAGCGATTCATTAATTAATCATATCCAGAATAAAAGTTTGTGTTTGATTTTGTATTTATAAACACATACACATGTATGTTTAGGAAATATTTAAATGTGTTTTTATTGATGTTTTCCAATAGTTGTACTTTTATATAAATGTTTATTCTTATAAAAAATGTGTTTATAAATTATTCAAATTTTGAATATTATATTATGCAAATTTTTATTCTGGATGCGATTAATCGTTTGACATCCCTAATTAATTATGTATCATATATAATAAAAAATGTACAACACAAAAATGTATTGACACTTAACAGACAGAGAAGTGATTTTAACAGGCCAGTGTGATTAAAGAAACAAGGACACGGTGAAATGAGTTCAGTCTGTGGTCAAACAAACTGACCTGTTAATGACTTTCAACTTTCTGAACTTGAGAATGGAAATTCAACAGCCGCTGTGTGCGTTGCCAAAATGACCAAGTGCAATATGTCGATATATTCCATAACCTAATCCTCATTAAAAACCATTAGCATTTTTGCATTGAAAAATATGTTTCATTTATAAGCTGTTTTCTTCAATGTCAGGTTAGGCCAACAGTACTAGTATTATTAACATCGGGTTTACATTGAAGCATTCAGCAGATACTTCTATCCAAAGTGCCATACGAAAGTGAGGAGACAACACTTAACACATAACGTTGCGAAATGTTGCACATTTAATCTTGATGTTATGAACGAATGCTTTGTCGCGTGCAAAAGTGTGATTGAGCTTGTGTGTAAAGTGATTGTATGGAGTGAGTGTATGGAGTCCAGATGTGTATTTCTTCTGTGTGAAAATGTGGGGCACTTTTCTCTGTTTGTGTTGGCTATTTGGAAGCAGAGAAAAATAACAGCTCTTTTAAAGCAAACGCATATTTCACACGTCCTGCAACAGCCACCAAACATCCTCTGTCATAAATCACGCACACGGGCCAAGTTACCTCTACTTTTACTACATTTTATTAAATCTATTTCTTTTTTAAATGTCACGTGTGAACATTCTGCATCACATTTTGCATTCGATGAAAGAAATAACGTCACGATGAGCGACATAAGGATGAGTTTTATCACGTCTGTTCCCCCCTCACATATTTCTATTTACCTGAATGATTTCCATTATTTGAGATTAAATATGTGTTACATGTGTTAGCTTGACTCTTGCCTCATGCTTCTCAAAGGTTCCAGTCTTTCACTCTTTGGCTGAGCGCTGTGTGTGTGTTTGGATGAGGTGATGAGTTTCTGAGAGGCGGTCCACCCGCGGCCGCCGAAACGGTTCAATAACAACAAAAAGTTGAGTCTGACACTAAAGCGTGCGGCTGTGTGCCCATTGTGCTTGGTTGTCATTCAGTTCTGGGTGTGTTCAGTTGTGTGTTTGCATTCATGCGTGTTCAGTGATGGGCTCTGTGTGGTCTCTGGATGATGGTTTGGCACATGTAGTGAGTGAAGACCGCACTTTTACAGCAACACAGCAGGCGTGTCTCGAGGGCCAGCGTCTCATGCCAGCCCTTCATTCACATGAATCTCCACAGACCACAAAACAAGACACTCGTCTTTTGTTTAAAATCACGCAATCTCTTTAGTTTAGATCATTTCTAACATTTCAAAGCCTAGAATTACTCTATTGTGTTTTATAAACACAATTTTTTGAACCGTGTTTTAATAGCTCCATCATAATTGACTTGGCACATTAAACTGGAAAAGAGGAAAAAACTTCAACATATGGAGTTTCTTTTTAAATGTTTGTAGTCTGAAGAACCTTTTTTCCACACAAAAAACATTTGCACAACAGACAGGTCTGGATGTTGTGTATCTACCTGAACAGCCCGAAAAGAACATTTGAAGAACTTTAATCTTAAGAATAAACTAAAATGACACACATCCAAAGGTAAGGCCTGTCTTTTTGCTGATCTTAGAAATCTTATTTTTACACATTCCAGTTTAATGTTTAGACAACTACAAACAAGCCATTTATTGTGCACTTCCTGAAGAATGAACACATTGAATAACATCATTCTTTACCAATGGCATGAGTTTTGGGTGGGACACTGTTAAAAGGAAAGGTGCTTCAAAGGTTCTTTGATTACATAGAAGAACCTTTTTTGTCTAAATGGTTCCATAAAGAACCCTTAAAATCTGAAGAAACTTTCTGTTTCACAAAAGGTTCTTTGAGGCAAAAGAAGGTTATTCATATTATGAAATGGTAAGAAAGAGATGGTTCTTTAGAGAACCTTTGACTAAACAGTTCTTTGGGGACCCAAATATGGTTCTTCTATGGCATCGCAGTGAAGAAACTTTCATGCAACTTTATTTTTAAGAATGTACCTGCTTGTTCTTGCTTTGAATGATGTAATTATATAAATGTAAAGCGATGGGAAGCATGTTGCCTCTTTAAACTCGTATGTATATGTATTGTGAAAGGCGCTATAGACATGCACATGAATTGAATGTCTTATACCCTACTACAACTTCTCTTTTTAAAAGTTTCATCTCAGTTTAGCAGTCCTCATGATGTAATGTGAAGTCCGGCTGTTGTGAGATTGTGAACTGTAGTGGGTTGTTGTGAATGTTCAGTGTGTTTGGTCTCTGGCGTCTGTAGATCCACAGGAAGTCCACAGCCCTGCCACAGTGATAAAAATCCTTTTCCTCTGACCTGAGAACTGACCTGCTCTCTCCCAAACACACTGCTTAAATTTATGACATGCCCTACGTGACAGCATAAAGCAGACCCCGAATCCCACCGTCCAACTCACAGCGGAGGACCACGAATGAGAGTTCATTCATAACATCATCCTGACACAAATCCTCAAATCCTCAGCTCACCGTTCATCCAGTTTGTCGTATTTGATATTTGTGCTTATGTTATTAAAATGTTACATTTTATTTTGATAAAAAAGGTATTTTTAATGCACTTCTTACAAATTTGAATTGTTTCAAAGCCGCAGAAAATATTGTGTGTGATATATATATATATATATATATATATATATATATATGTTAATATATTTATACACATAAATATACATAATTAATGAGTTTAGATCCAAAATGAGATTAAATTATTGAAAAATCTTGTTTTTTTATTGTGCATTCCATTTAATATCAATCAAACTAAAGTCGGTTTGTTTTGATTTAAGCCAAAGACATACAGCTAACTAACACAATTAAACACAACAAGAACATGATAACATATTAAAAATATGATTTTTGATTATTTTTTAAACTGAGTTGTCTCATTTTGGAACCAAACTCTTTATATACATTCATTTTATTTATTTGTCGAACGTATATATGATTATATCTGCAATAATGACCTATATCCACAGGGGGCGCTGTAAGAGGTCATAAACCTTGTCGTTTTGCCATGACATGCGTACAAAGGTTTGAAAGATTTAGGGTGAACTATTCCTTTAAATATCCTTTAAAATGTTCTTTATGTGACTCTAAAACACTGCTTATCTTTGTCAATGAAAGGTCAGCTCTAATAAGAGCCACGTGG
>CM056459.1:1502031-1517031 GCA_029783895.1 Triplophysa bombifrons | reverse complement strand
GTTCATATAAAGAGTCGGTCCCATAATTTGCTTGGTTTGGGTTTTGTCCAGCAGTAAAGGGGGTTTTCAGTGTGATGAGGGGATGAGCCCTCGCTCGAAAGCTCCTCAAAATATGGTTCACATTTCTCATCTCTCACTAAATGCGGCGTGAATCATCTTTCACCGTTATCGTATTGATCTGTAAAAACACGTCATCTGACGCTCACACTTGCATCTGTGTTTGCTTCCCCCGGGGGGCTTCCATTCTATCACATTTACAAACTTCGACCAACACAGACACTGAAATGAATGTTGAAACCGTAGACAATCAAAAGCGCTGTGTGGAAAACTGTCATTTCTCTTGCTTATAAATCCATGTGGCAGACTTCCATTTGCTAACCATTAAATAAGTCAGAGGAGATCATCGTCCATACCAATGACTGCTTTTCTTCTGTTGAAGTTCAAAGCACACAGTTGAGATTGAATGTTTCTCATATGGATTCATGGCTGAAAGAAGTCTTACCCTTTTGTTCATGCTATGATATAGACCACTTTGCAAGGTGTAAGAGCTGGCCCAGAAGCACTTCAGTTACAGTTTTCATTTATGTATTATTACTCTTTTTTTTCAAATTTCACACATATCGTTAAATATATGCGTTTAACATTATTCTGTCGGTTGCTTTTTGTTCAAACGTTTGTGTTACTAAAACAAGAAGTTCTTTTGGACCGGCGTAGAATATTAAAGTCCAATCACAATTCTACGGACTAATCTTTTTATTTGATATTATTTTTATTATCTGATGAAAAATGTGCAATAACATCAAGCATTTAATTATTTTATCAAATCTTGCTTTTCAATGTTCTCTACAGTTTCTTATGTATCTATACTCTTTGTTTAAAACGTTTCTTATATTATAGTTATTTTTATATTATCTAATAAAACATTTGCAGATATATTATGTATTATATATAAATTATAAAAATAAATTATTCGTTTTTTTTCTATTAATCTGCTTTCCAAAGAAGCAAATTGTGAATATATAGCCTAGAGAAATACATTTATATGAATAAAAAATCTTATTTTTGTTCGAATCAACATGGAATGCAGTTCAGAACTCAAATTACAGGGAGGAAGGGTTTTTGAAATCCGCTGAAAAAGAAAGTATAAAATAGTGTTTTAAAAAGCATTTAAAATTGGAATATTCATAAATAAATAAGAAATGCATTGATAAAATACGTGATTCCACGTCGATTTAAGGAGCCCTGGAGAATTCATTCAAAAATAAAATATGCTTGTGTTCTTGATGTCATGGAGATAAGCTGAGCGTTTCATTAACATCATAAATCACTGTTGATGACGTTCATTCGGCCAACACAAACACTTCTCGCTTCTCATCAGTGTATGGGCCAAAATGTTTTAATCTAAGTGGTGCAACCCATTCCCAACTCAAAACTTGACTGCTGTTTACCTTCAGAGGTTGATATGGGTTCTCATGGAGCTCTGATGTGGGGAGAAACCCCGTATTTTGTTTTTCTTTTCGGTCATGGTTGCTTCCAGAACGGGTGGAGTCGGGTCGAGGTGCCGTGACCAGCTGTGTGTTCAGCGTGAACCTGGACGACGGCCTACAACCACAACCTGAGCCCTGGACAAAGAACCTCTTCAACGCTCGCTCACTTTTCCTCTCTGCCTTGGTCCCGTCACCTCCAGGAGCTTGGAAATGATGACAGAAAATGACATTTGCTACATAAATGAAAAATAAACATTCATGATTTCCATTACAACTTTCATCCTCTGTACTTACCGATGGGTAAAGATGCTGTCCAAGGAGCTCTGGGAAATAACTTGGTACATCATTAGACATCATCAGAATGATTTTACGCACATACAGTACACCTTTTAAAAAGTATCATAACTAAAAAAAATATTTTAATTATAAATAAAATGAGTGTTTGTCCGTAACAATGTTACGAGGTGGCTTTTTCTTATTAATTCATACATTGTGAATCGTACAAAAACATACCATTACTAGAAAAAAGCAATACTGAAGCCTCAACCCAAACCCCTCCTCTAACTTTAATGGCTTGTCCACACCGGGACGATAATTGATTGTGTTTATGGCCGATGTTTAACACCTTGTGACTAAACAAAGGGCGCCAATGTGAGTGTGCACACCAACGGGGTGTAAAAGCGTCATTTCTTTAAATGCCTCGGACTCAAATTTTGGTTTCACGCTATGCGTTAAGAACTGGCCGACAAATGAGATTGGTAATTTGGTTCATGTGCCTGGAGCTGCCGAAGTTACAGTTAAACACGAGTTGTTGGCGCTAAAGCACACATTGACGAAGAGGAAGCAAGATGAATTCTTCTACTGTGTGAGGATCGAGTGTCAGAAGACTGAAGTTGCACAGCGCCACCTTGTGTACCGGGGTATTTCTGTTTGTCATTAAGCGCCATCTATTTCAGGGAGTGAATCTGCACATTCACTCGGCTCATTGCTAGTGTAAATCTTTTGGGTATGAACACCAAAAAACGTCTCGAAAAACGCTGGGCCCCAAGCGTCTACGAGCCCCAAGATCATTTGTCAAAGAAAGACGGATACAGATCAAATCTGATTGAAAACTACCATCCAACGTTTTATTCATAAAGTTACCGAGACAATCTCACAGCAGTTTTAACTGTATTACAGGGTGGGTATTTTATATGGATTTTTAAGTTTCAGTACGATCTGCATTCACCCCAGTGACGGTTTGGTTCATGGTGAGGCTCATTATTGCTTCTTTTTTATAATTATGTGCTTTTGTGTGAGTCACATAGTATGAATTCATACAAATTAGACACCTCGTAAAATATAAATTCCCGTGAGATCATGCTGAAATGATCGAACCAAAATGCAACATGAGATAATAAAGAAACACGTTGTGCTTGTAAGTCTTTTAAAAATAATTAGTAACGCTCTTTAGAAGATTATCGTCTCAATGCCCACAAGACAAAATCATCTCAATTACCGAAGTTAACCTCTCCAAGGTTTTTTGGCTAATCTCTTTTGGCTTGGGCACTTTAACCAGAACAGATGAAGAGAGTTAACGCCAGTTCACCCAAAAATCATTCATTCACCCTCATGTCATTCCAAATCAGTTTCTTTCTTCTGCAGAACACAAAGGAAGAGATTTTAAAGGACGTTTAAAACCAAACAACAATGGAACCCAAAACCATCGAGACATATCTCAAAATATCTTCTTTTGTGTTTCGCAGAGCAAAGAGTCGTATACAGGTTTAAAACCGCATGAGGGGGAACGTAAGATGAGAGAATGTTTTTTTGAGTGAACTATCCCTTTAAGGCACGATGCTACAGTAGTGGATTCTCTAGCCAGGACAGGATGGGAAAGGTTCTTGTCCTCACAGGTACGCATTGAGTCACAGCCAGGAGAAAACCGATTTAATTACATTCTAACCCCAAGACAAGCGCAGACATTCCTGAGCACCGCAAGGGCACAATCCATCCACCTGCAGTCTGCGAGCTCATTATCTACACAATAGACACTGTGTCCAGGTAAATTACTTTAGATATGCAGCATTAGTCCCGGGGAAAATGGAAGGGAACAGGAGCAGGGAAGCGGGTCATGCTTCTCTGACGGTGTTGAATGAACTTCATGGCGTTCCCTTGGGATCATTTGGCCCGGCTAATTTCTCTAAGAGTCGCTCAATCGAGCAGCTGCGTGTGATCTGCGCTCCAAACATTAATAAAGTCACCTTTCCCAAATATGTGTGGTCATCGATTCCCACGAATGCTAAATGTGTACCAAATGCATGAACACAAATAAAAGCGATAGGATTATGAAGAAACGGAAAGAAAAACAGATCCGATGAAGTGCTCGTCTGCACATATTTAATTAAACCTCTTTTATGAGGCTCTGCTCTTCATGTCTGTTTTTATTGGCCGTCACTTACGCTGAAGTTTATGACAGTAGCTGCACATCTGCTAACGCTCTTACACTTTATAGACCTCGAGATAAAACTGACAACTTAAGCTCTGTGGAGACCGTGTTAGTACAGGTATCTCACTGTTATCTCTCTTTGTCTTTGATTCTAAAACCAAAGTCACGAACTGCATCGGCACTCTTTTATGTAGAAATGAGATGAAAACCATCCGTAAGAAAAAAATATCACTGAGGAGATCTCTCAAACATTATTTCTCCTAGACATCAATGAGATTAAATGGAAACATTTGCTTAGGTGTCATCTGTGTCTCAGATATTTTTTGTGAGAAACCGAGTCCGAAATCTCACAAAAGGGTGTTATTAGAGTTTCAGCAGAGATGTCAACAATGAATTATCAAGCGTCCTATCAAAAGTCGTTTCCCATCAAATTTACACAAATCCAGATTATTTTACATCTGGGAAATTCCAGCGTTATGGACGTGACATTTTGCGTTATGGACGTGACATAAAAATGCTCAGAGAATGAATTTGTTACAATTATATTGAACCATCTGTTTATATTTTACTGAACCCTGAGTCTAAACATCAAAAAATATCAGTCTATAAAAAAAATTATATTAAAACAGGGAAATAAACATGCATTATGGATGTGACAAAAAATGGACGCGGTTTTTGGGAGACGATAAACTTTGTTGGATTTCTGTAAAATAAAACGCACAATCCTGAAACAATAATACCCAATGAATGGAGAAGTGATGCCTCTTTATAGAACATCAAAGAGTTACTTTATATTCATTTTCATGTGTCCATTTATGAGGAATATGTAGTGTTATGGATGTGACAATCCTGAAAATGGCACTGACCTGACTATGGAAAATCATCCACTAAAAATAAAACAAATTCTTTACAAATTTGAAGAGAGATCTCACATCGGTATTTGAACCACCAAATGTTAAAATCTGTGCTGTTACCAAAGTAAAACCTGCTGGTAAAAACTTAATTTTGTTGTAAGGTTGACATTTTTACAGAATTGCCCATCTGCAATCTACATTCACTTTACACTTCCATACTCTCATTTGTTTCTCTTTTTACTTCTCCTAGACACAACTGAGAACTGAGAATCTCCTGAGTTATGAAAGAGCAACATGTGAGCGAAAAGTTGTTTCTCTCTACAATTCTTGAGGGCAGTCTGATGTGCGTTCAAACACAGATTTCCCTTTAAAAAAATGACCCATAGACATCCCTTATAAAGCAGATCCCGTTAAACATGCTCCCATATAATTCACACAGTCTAAAGCCAAAGCAGAGATGCTGGATGAAGCTGAAGTTAGTGATTAACCATCATCAGGGTCTTATCTGTGAGTTTGGGTCGGTCACGCCCAGCTCATGTTGACATTCCAGAGGACCGGGCCCTGTATGCAAACACCCTGACCCTTCTGACAGATGGAGAGCATGACGGCAGTGACGTTCGGATGGACCTCTCACATATATCAACACCACAGAATAACTTTACAGAGCAGATGCTTATCACTCATGTTTCATGAAGAGAATAAAACAAGCTGATTGAGGTCTGTAATGGGCTCTGAATGCTTCTGTCACCGCTGACTGCATGGAAGGTTTGGATCTTAATAGTTTAAGTTAGAGAAACAAAAAGAAAGTTGTTAAATGAAAGTGTCTGAGTGAAGGCACTCAAAATAAAAAAGAAAATGAGCGATCTACTCTTACAAGTTGGTAAAGCCGTTTTTACTCGTATCTGAAACTTTAAAAACTTTTCTGTTTAATGAAATCAAATAAAACACTGGCCTAAAAAGTAAGGAAATTTGTACACTAAACGGAAAATGTCATTTTTGCCTCGGGAAAAAAACTGAAAAAAGTTTGAGGCACTAAAACAAAAAATAAAGGCATGTATAAGGCAACGTAAAACATAAACAAATTATCAAATTATGAAAGCATATAAGAAAATAGCTCAAAATCTATATAAAATTAACATAACAAAAATAACAATAAATAAAGGCTATTTTTAAAATATGTAAAAAAAAAAATATTTTTTATACATTTTGAAAGGATTTGTTATTCTGTGTTTTTGTAGTATTTGGTATGTACAGCACTTTGGTCAACCGGTGATTGTTTTGAAATGTGCTATAGAAATAAAATAAACAAACAAACATATTAATAAAACTAAAAACAAAACTATTATAACTCATTTTGATCTCAATGGTTTCTTTTAAACAGCAAATGAGAACAAATAGATGTCTGAAAAGTCACCTGCTTCTCACATTTGTTAGATTAGATTCAATTTACACATGTATAAATCAATGAAATGTAGCTTTGTCCAATCAGAAGTGGAATAGCAGCAGGATATACAGAGGTTGCATAAGTGCAGGGGAAAAAAATCTGTTTTATGAAGTAGTTTACAGAAGGGTAGTACAGTGAACGTAATATACAGATGGCTTTTACTATAAACAGAAATACACAGATGGGTATATACAATGATAAGTTAGGATATGATGAGTAATAGTGCAATGGATATAGAGCAAATACTTTATGGACAGAAGCTATCCAAGAAACAGTGCAGTGGAAGAAGTTATTGCATATTTAGTCGAAGTATGTCTATAATATATCTATTCACATTGTAAACCTATACAGTATCTGATTAATATTATCCAAATGTTTGTCTCTATACTCTTATTCTGTTAAACATCATTTTCTTCACTTCTCCCGAAACGCAAACGTAGAAAATACTGCAGTTAACACATCAAGGAAACATACCTGGAAACAAGACTAATTCCCCAGACAACAAAAGAGAAATCTCGCTAAGACTTTACTCAAAGCCTCTATGTATCATGCATTATAAAGAGTTATTAAAGGGTAAAATACATTATAATACTTCATAATGTGTGTTTTAATGCATTATATGTAGTTGTAAAGAATTATTACCCATTTAAAATGTGTAGTGTAACAACGAACTGCTGTTAGTGTAACAATTATTTATAAGACATTACAATGCATTAAAAACTGCATTACAACGCTTTAAAACGACTTTTATAATGCATTATACATACATGCTTCATGGAAAGTGTTACCCAAATCTCTTATATAGAAATGTCAAATAAAATGTTTCAAAAGAACATTCACAAGACTTAAAAGAGCCAAAATCAGGTACTAACCTTGTGCCATGATCAAGTAAATCCAGCAGTTTTCTGTATTATGCTGGTAATTCTTCAAAATCTCCACCTATAGAAGTCATAATAGTAAGACAACATCTGAAGTTCATCCACCTAGAGAAGAAATTCCTCTGCTGAAATGACCATTAAAACACAGTATGAATACACATTTTTATAAAATAAATACAAACAACTTTTCACTTATAGCATTTTTAAGGCCTCACCACAGACGGACGAGTACTGTTACAAATAAAAACTGAGAAAGACACAGAGTTTCATTTATTCTCTTTAATTTTACAAATCTGTCAGGAACGCTTCAGAACAATCTCATTTCATTTGTCTGGAAGAACACGAACATGATTCATAATACTTTTGCTCGAAGGATTTCATCGGAATGAATGAACAACGTTGATGTGGGTATAAAAACACTGCAACCGTCGTCCAGAATTCTTCAAACTCGAATGCAACATTCAACGCATGTAAAACAGCCGGATAAAAACATCATCTACTATAGAAAAGGGATTAGCTGACTATAAAATGTACGTTACTTTTGCATTTTTACTTTACCATTCACATTTGTAGATATACATACATACAAAAAAAACGTAAGAAATGCAAATCTTTCGATAACAGCTAGAAATAATTGTACCGTTGCCTCGCTGAAATGTCATTTTAAATTACAAAATAAACATTATGAATCATCATCGTTTCAACTGTCATCATCAATATTACCCCTTTATTACTTTGATCTTTTTTGTCATTTTGATTCGTTTTTAAACAGAAGTCAATAAATTAAAATGCTATCTCTGTCCCTGAAAGCAGATGAGCGACTGTGTGTTAGCTGTGAGAAATGTGTGTTTGCAGGACTCGACATTAAACCTCAATGTGTATGAAATACTTACATAAAACAAAATGAAATAAACATTGGAGTTGTGTTTGTCTTAGTGGATGTCTATGATATTTTTAGATGACATTTGTATGCTAGTGCATTGTTAAAATGTAATATAAGTAGCTTTTAACTGTTAAAATTGACATTCTCCAGGAAAATACTAAAATATTGAGGCATCAAGTGTTTAATATCGAGTCTTGCTGTATTTGTGTGTGTATGTCTGGGAATATAATACAAACATATACATGTGTCTAAATCCACATGTGACTCTGGGGAAAACGGGAGGAATTGTTCGGAAGTCCGTACAAAAAATAATTCATTGTAAATATATAATATATATTTTTTTACATATTTGAATATATTTACAAATATACCCAGCACTATATACCATGTATTATTTTTATCAATAAGAATAACTGCTTGGGATTTTGTATGATAACCGTGTTATCGAGATAAAAACAGAGCATAAAGCAACATGAAAAAATTAACCGGAGGCAGTGTTGTTATGTTCTTCTTGTGTTAGTCGTACGATAGCTTCCTCATCGTACACGTTTCCTATTTTCTCTCTCTGTCTCATTTCAGTCTCATAAGAGTTCAGTTCACGTTCTCCATTTCATTCTCTCGGGAACACAGAGTCCTGGAATGCAGAACGATGGATTGGAATGATGTCGAAACTAATTCCAATTTAAACAAATGGGAAAAAGCTTAAAAATAAACGAAAATACAAGAGGTGGGAATCGCTCGGCTCAGTTCAGTCACTAAACTTCACCCCTCTCCTCTTGTTAAGAGCTTGGTCACATGTTTTTGTGTGCAAGCGTGCACTCTCATAAAAAAAGCACACATCCGTTTATATGTTTTTTGAAAGCAGCACCGCTGGTCACTAAGCCTCCCTCCAATGCTCCGAAAGTCCAGCAGGAGGAGTCTACAGGCACCATACGGTTATGGTTGGGAACTGGGAATTGTGGGTAAAAGTCTTTCGCTTTGAGAACTGGGTGTGGGCTTGAGTTTGGCACGTCTGGAGGAGTCTGAGGCTCATGTTTTTATGCCTCCGTTCATGTGCTGGTACTTGGGGAGGCAGGGCTCGTCTGCTAGGGGATCGTGAGAGAAGACGGAGTCGTCTCCAGAGGAACAAGAGCTCCGTGTGTCGGGAAAGCTGGGGGAATACTGCTCCGCCGGAGAACACAGGTCCAGATATTCCTGAGCCAGACAAAGAAAAAATGATGATGTTATCGGCAAAAGAAATCATAGATATGTATAGGTAGATGCCATTCAACCGCTCCAGACAAATTCAAATATGACGGACAACTTTGTGGATGGAGTGGCTCAGAGATGACGTATTTTTGTAGGCTAACCCAGAAGTAAGTGCCGTGCTGGTCCTCTTGACCGAAAGCATATGCATTTATCCCATAGACTTTGGAAGATCGCAAAAAATAAGATCTGTGATTTACAAATGTTCAAGATGGTTACAAGTTACAAGTTTAGTTTTACAGATTAACACTATATTTGCTATTTCTGTAGCCTAAATACACATGGCCGAAGTAAAAAGCTAACACTAGGCTATAAACAGACTACACTACTATGTAAAAAATGATTTGTTATCTTTGTTGGTTCAACTTTTTTAAAATTTAGTTATGTCAACTTAAAAGTATTAGTTGACTCAACGAGTTTAGTCAACTCAACGAGAAATTCATCGAGTTATATAATATTTTTAAGTAGAATTAACTCAAAATTTGAGGGTTACCAGGTAACTTATTTTTTTAAGTTGAACCAACAAAAAAAACAAATAATTTTTTACAGTGTATGGTCGCTCGACATCAACGTCACCCCCACCAAACCTCTGACAACTTTCTCAAACTTTATTAAATGTGTTCCCTGGTAAGTAATCCTCATCTACGTTCTAAGAGCTTTTGGCAACTTGTTAGCAATGTCGATTTTAAGTCACAATAAAGATTTAAAGAGTCACAAGTGGGTTATAATCACGGTGTGTTTTATGTCATAGATTCAAACGTGACAATTATTCATGTTTTTTTTTTAGCTACCGACCTTATTTCAGGCGATTTACCAAAAACCCATAAAAAAAACTTTGGGGCAGTGGAACCGGAAGTCTTAAAAAAGTGAACTCGCTTCCGTGGTTTGTAAACAAAATGTAACGTCATCACTGCGATGTATATGAATCTGTGGCAGTAATAAATAAACCAATAAAGCATCCATCATGCAATGTATAACACAAGGACACAAGTTTTTTCTGGTAAAGCATAAGTGCAGCAAAAGAAAAATTAAACGTTTTCAAGAACATTTTCAATATTTTCATTTTTATACTACTCTAAAGCAAATTCATGCCAGTAAAGTAAGGAACAACCCAAGCACACATGTATTTTTTCAAAATGCATATCTACTACACGCAATGCACAGCCAGCTTACGACCCCAGCAAGCTTTTTTCTCCATCATTCCGCAAACAAAACCGAAGCAGTTTCCCCTTTTTGTGTCTGGAACTGAAATATTTGACTGGAGGAAGAGGAGGGTTTTAGGTTGCTGAAAATGAGCGTTGGCTCAACTCTCGCTGCTCAACACGGCGGATCACGTTACTAAAGACATTCACATCTGTGAACGGTTTATGAACGGGGGGTGAAAGCAAAGGCACTTTATTACATTTCAAGTTCAAAAACAAGAGCGAGAACGGCCCCATCCACGGCTCAATCCCTCCTCTGACAAGTTCTGACAGATTTCCATCCCTCAAGGATATGCCGAACGACAGCCGGGGAATGGAAAGAATCGACCGGCGGTCCGACGGAGGGCTGCGTCTGATACTTGAGCAACGCTAGCCTGGATGAAATCAAGCATGTGCGGTTCTCGACCTGTGAGCTGACCGTAAAAAGCCATCTGACGGTTTCCTCTCCCGGATGAATTTCGCAAAACGTTGCAAGCTGGAGTCGGGTCGAGACGCTTTTCGTTTGATGATACGCAGAAATGGACGGTTTAACATCCGTTTGCGCTGTATGATAACATGTGTTTGTGTGAAGGTGAACACGCCTCACCTCATTGGTCGCCAGAGTTAGAATTCGGTCCAAATCCTCCACCAACTGTTTAAATGTGGGTCTGTGTGAGGACATGGCGTGCCAACAGTCCTTCATCATCATGTACCTGAAACCCAACAAAAACACATCATTTATGTCTAATCATTTGTGCGCTTGACAGTCGTGAAGCTAACCACCGCAAACATTAAGAGATTCGTGGTCGATTCGATACAAGTTCTCAAAAACCATGAAGCAATCTGTTGGCTGGATTTATTTCCAAAAACATTGAACGTAAGATTTGCTTACAGTAATGTGAACACCATTAATGGTCAAAAGCTTTCGGAATGAGAATCGAATCAAATCGAATAAAGAATCAATCGAGAACTGAATAAAGGATCTAATCACGTCTTGCGATTCAGAAGGGAATCACGACATCTATATATAACGATGTCAACCAAAAATCATCTCAGAGCTTTTACACCATCGTTCCTCTTGCAAGAGTGTGTATAGATGAACTGTGTGTGACAAGACCCGTATTAAGAAAAGAGTCCAGCTCATCACTTATCTCTTAAATGTATTGTGAAAAAATCAATGAGTGACTACAGAATGAATTTGAATGAATTTTTATCGGGCAGCTTATGAACGACAGACGGATGAGAAAATTTCTCACAGTTCGTTGGTGCAGTTTGCAGGTTTGTCCATGCGATGACCCTCTTTCAACAGCTTAAAAAGCTCCTCGACGGGGATTCCTGGATACGGAGAACCTCCGAGCGTGAAGATTTCCCACATCAGAACCCCGAAAGACCATCTGGAAGAGACACACAAAACACACATGTTCAACACTGTGTTCCTGAAGATCACCTGATCACAAAGAATCATCAGATGTATGTCTGGAATCTATACTGTACATCTCTTATATGAAGCATCTGTCAAATGCAAATAACTGCAGTCTTTTTATCAAATAGAGCAACAAATCCAGCTTCTCTCATCGTACCATCCCATCCCCAAAACTCACACGAAGAATGCTTTTTGAAAATAAAGCCACCTGAAAATCCCAATTTGTGTTGTTGTGATCTCTGTACAGTAGTGATATTTGTTGGCTCTTACAGCGCTGTGACTGTATGAATCTGTGAATGGTGGATATTTTTCAAAGCTGCTCTTTGTCCTCCGTGGAGAGCCACAATGACACATATTGTCCGAGCCAAAACAAACATTAATTGAGTCCCAGAGGACACGACCGTCCGGCGGGTGAACGGGGAAAACGTTTTCAACACATGCCAATTCTGTTACTTCATCTATGGAGGAAAAACCTCCGACTCGTCAGATACGACTGAAATATCTGAGATCCAGATGAGACTTTAAGCACGTTTCCATTTGTTCTCCGTTTAATTTCACTGCTGTCTGGGAGAAATGATTGAGATAGTAAAGAGATCTCATCTGTGATTTTCTTTCTTACGAGCACAGTCAACCGTGTTTACATTTTTCTCCACAAATTTCATGCACATTTATAACAAGTGTGGGATAAAGCAGATCTCAGAGAAGCCTCGTGAGCTATTAAAGAGAAATGTCGGGGTGAAGACAGTTCTGGTTACCCACAGCGGTGGAACACACATCACAGATTCACTGCGGTGGTTTGCATTCATGCATTTGTTTAGACACTCAGTTACCCTGTTTGTCCTCTTCTAGTCTTTATCAAGCGCTGTATCTCCTCTGACATGTTTGCCAAATTCATCATTTCTATTCAGTCTCTCTGTGTAAAAACAGCTCACTCCTCCTCCCGCGATCAATTACACACACACAGAGGGGTCACTGCAATGCCCTCTTGACCCCACAGACTTCAGACGCTCTGTGTGTGTGTGTGTGTGTGTGTGTGTGAGATTTATTTTCTCGTTCTTGATATACAAAATACATGAGTTCTTCCAAAATGAGATAACTTTTATTTTATTTTTTACAAAAATCATGCTTTTTTTATTGTGCATTCCAATTAATATCAATCAAAGTCCAGTTGGTTTGTTTTGATTTAAGACACAATAGCTCAAAAAATACAGCTGACTAACACAAGAAAAGTTCTCTTTTTGGAAACTTCGATATTTTGTTGGAAAAAGACCCAGATGGGTTTTTAAAAGACCGCATCAGATTTGCTGTACATTACAAGACTATGAAAAATCTCTTGTTTTCAAGTACAAATATTGACATTTACTCAAAGTTAAGAACCAAAATGACCCAAGATATGAAATGTTTTTTTTTTTTTAAAAGATCAAAAGTAATACAAGAAAAACATTAATATTTATTTTATACAACTTAATAAAATCTATTTGCTAAAGTATATTTTTCTTGCCACTTTGGCAGATATTTTTCTTGTTTTTTCTCCCTTAACTTTGATCTTTTGCTTAGAAAAGAAATTTTACATCTCAGGTCTTTTTGCTTCTCAAGGAAGTGTATTATTACTCAAGGAGTTTTTTGTCCTAGAAAACAATACAAAGCAATACTGAGCTCAAATCTATTTTTTTCAATGTAGACCTCGGGTTACTCATTAACAAAAAATAACACGGGGTTGGTTTGTCTAGGTTAAAAGGGGCGAGATCTTACTTTAAATATAATACCGTTGACCTGCTGACCTCACGTTGATAAACTTTAACCAGAAAAGCACAAAAAACCCATTCATATTTCCCTTTTTCAACCCCTGCAGTATACATCTCGTTCCCCAGCGGCTCGAAACATGCCTGTTTGCTTATAATTCATGTAGTAATTAAATCTGATGTCATGTATAGATTGTGTGTGTCGATCAGAAAGAGACTGATGGTGTAAAATGAGTCTGAGATAAAGACACTTCGGCATTAACCGTCATTAACCAAAGAGACCCTTGCTATTGATCAGTTTTGACAGAGCACACACACAACACAACACAACACGAGCTGACGATCATTACAAGACCACACGCACTCATTCTCAAGCACGCTTGTATTTCATCTAATCGTCATACAAAACTTCAAAACATCCAGCAGAGGATTGGTGAAAACCTAAGAGGAAACACGGCGTAACCACCGGTCCGTTTCATCCTTTAAAGGGGATCAAAACACGCACCCCTCGAATGAAAGGAAACAGGCATGAAGGAGGATAAACACAAATGGAATAAAGAAAGGATTATTAAACCCCACGAAAGAAAAAGTGAACAAAAACATGGAAGATTCAGAGCGTCGGATGGGACAGAGAGAAGGGAAGTTGGAGGTCACTTCCGTCCGGGTCTCTGTGAGGTGAACGTCTGGCCGAGCTTTGAAGCCGTACGGATTAGTGACACAGCGCTGGTTGCAAGCCGAGCGTGAAATCTCTCGCTTTTTGCTGCAGCGCTGGCCGCGAACTCCCTTCTTATATCTCTGGCATGACAAAAACACTTCCAACAACCTGGCTTCATTTCTGTCACTTCTGATCTTCTACACAAGCCGTAGAGACTTTTTCCTTTTCTCTCTTGACCCTCAAAAATACTTATTATGAGAGTCTTTTTATTATGAAGGGCATGTACATTTACATTTCAAATGCTTGAATCAAAAGCAATATATAGACTTATTTTGTCAGTATGGGTGTGAAAGAAGCAAACAAACAAACAAAAAAGACACTTACACATCGCTCTGGTGTGTATATACTCGATCAAACAGCGCCTCTGGAGCCATCCACTTCACAGGCAGACGACCCTACACACGGGGATAAAAGAGATGATGGTCAAATCACAACATCCACACTACAAACCTTTCATCTACGCAAGACCCTGTTAACCTGGAATTTCATTAGAGCCGAAGCGGCTCGCCAAAAATGATTATGAAGTAAATCCTTGGGGACGAGCCGCCCAACTTAAATTTCCCACAGGAGTCACAACACACACAGAGCGAAGCTACTGAAGACTGAATAGAGCATCCGGAGGCTGTTATTGGGTTTAATCCAATCTAAAGGGCTCCATTTTGTGTTTTTATATAGATAAAGTCATGCCAGAGTAACAGAATTCGCGTCCAGCTGATAATC
>CM056459.1:1407031-1497031 GCA_029783895.1 Triplophysa bombifrons | reverse complement strand
TCTCCTGAAACATTCGATTTAGCAGCTTGACCTTCCTTTTTTTTAATGATGTAAATTCCCAAACTAAATTTCTCCCGCACCTCGTCTTCACTTGTATTTCTCAGTTTGTTTTGTTTTGTTGTGTTGTGGCTGGCGGCGGGACCTGCTTGGCACGTTCGTGACATGTTTGGTTTGGCGACATCACGCAAGTTTCGTTGGTAAGTAGGCCTACATATTGTATCCTTATCAAAGAACCTAATAACTATATATTACAAATATATAATATAGGCTGTAGGGAATTGCACCCAACATACATCCCAACCCGCACCGCAAATAAAGTGACAATTTCTCTACAATGACAAATAAAGTGACAATTTCTCGTTATGAGACGACCCGCGCATCACTAGTGTGAACCCAGCATAACTTCATCTGTTCGTCAGTATCAAATAGAAATGACATTTTTATGAATGATGATATATGTAGATGTTCCTTAATCTTACACAATGAATTAAAGGCATTCAGATGCGTTTTCTTACCTTTCAGCATCTTGACAGCTACCGTCACAGCCTCTTTTGGTTTGTCCTTATCGATGCCCAGAGCCTCGGCCATCACCACCTGACCGAAGCATCCCTCGCCCAGCGGTTTACCCAAAGTTAACCTGCAAACAAACACAAATTACAAACTGATATTAGCAGGTCAATATCAAATACTGGGAATACTGGAAATATTTAACTGGACATCAGTTGCCGTGTGTGTGTGATACGTCAGTGTTTACTTTAATCGGAGGTGTTAACTACACGCTCTGTGTCTTCCTTTCCAGTGCTTACATTAGACATTAGTGCGTGTGACAGCTGAATGTCTGACTGTGAGATATAGAGTTACTCTGGCGGGAGTAACAACACGCCTTCAGGGATATACAGAGACTCGGGTGTGCGAGGGAGTGCTGATACTGGAGTTAACGCTTGACTGGTGTTCTCCGGTCAAGTGTAAACAAGATTACAACACGTATCCACAGAATCAAAGCTGTGTTTAACAATTGGTTATAGACCTAACTTAAAAAAATAAGAGTACTTCTAGATCATTTTTTTTATTCATTATTATTAAGTATACTCCAGTAAAGTGCAAGAACATTTTTAAGTATACTTTATGTAGAAAAAATATGCTAATATCATATACTTGTAAGTGCACAATTTTAATACTTCTGGGACGGAACTAGCCTCCTTTTTAGTTTACTATGCTTTGAATGTACCAGTAGTACACTTTTAGTTTGTTTGGTTGCCCGGGTGAAAAAATTTCACACTTTAATGTACTTTGTGCTCTATTGTCACACACTTATTTTTAATTAAGATACGTTTTTTCCTTAAGATAAACTTAAGACGATGTAAGTGTACTCTATCGTGCTATTTTGAAGCACCATGAATACATGTACAAAAAACTTCTGTATACTTTAAGTCTGTTAAAGTCCCAGTGTAATGAAAAATGACGATGACTACTTTTTCATGAAATATTGCAGCGTTTATTGTAAATAGTTTATCAATGTGGGTCAGTCTCTTTTTAAAACTCGTGTAGCCTCATAATCTTCCCTTTTAATCTGAAAATGCACTTGCGTCCTGTAATGACAGGCGGAGCATCCGTTAACTCCTCCCCTTCAACTGTCCGTGTGCTGCCAGTTCCATTTCAAAATGCAACGGCACTTTTTATAAATCCAATCCAATCACAGATGAAGACAAAAGCCACGCCTACTTATAGACACGTGTATTCGAAACCGGGCCATCATCTTCCTACACCCAACTTTTAATGGTTTAAAAACGTATTAAACTCCTCCCCAAATTATGCATTTGTCCAATTAAGCTCCTTTGTTCCCAAAGTACAGCCATGTTAACCCCCCGACACACACATATAAAGACACCCAATCTTCATCTTAATTCCCCAAGGTAAGAATGACATCTCGACCTCTTGTCCTGCCAGTGACCCTCGGTCAATCTTTGATTGGCAGGTGCTGTGTTTTTTCCCCGCCCCCTGCATGCTGGGCTATGTAAACATTCACACCCGCACCGAGGCCTGAGCCCGCGGGCCGATCTGGAGCTGTGATAACACAATCCCCCTCTGTGCTGTACGCTCAATGACGGCCTCTGTCTGCTCCGGCCCACCACAGATAATCAATGTTATGTTTATCCTCCACGCTGACCGCAAACGCTCGCATTCCACAGCGCTCAGCTGGCCTCAGGGCACATCGTACAGGGACACAAACACAACGTACAGGGACACAAACACAACATCCAAACAGTGATTTCAGTGCGCTTTAGATGACTGTAGGGATATTTAAGGCCAATTTCATGAACTACAAAAATCTTTTAATAATTGAAATGTAACTTACAATTTGACATGCATCCCACATGAATAAATACGGAAGGTATTGTTCCCCCAAAAATGAAAGTTGTATCATCATTTACTCACCTTCGAGTTGTTCCAAATCTGGAAAAAGTCTTTGTTCTGATAAACACAGAAAGATATTTGGAAGAATGCTTATAACCAGACAGATCTCGACACCCATTGACTCCCATAGTATGAAAAAAAACAAGTGCCGCAGAACTGTTTGCTGTCAAAATTTATTTTGTGTTCAACAGAACAACAAAAATGATAATGTAATTTTTCCTACTATGGGAGTCAATGGTGTTGAGATCTGTTTGGTTAAAAGCAATCTTCCAAATATCTTTATCTGTGTTCATCAGAACAAAGAAATTTATACACATTTGGAACAACTCGAAGGTGAGGAAATGATGACAGAATTTTTAGTTTTGGTGGAAGTATCACTTTAAGATTTACTTCAGTAAACTGAAGTAAATCTTAAACTGAGTAATAACTACTCTTAATGTTTACTAAAGTATTCTGTAATATTAACTAGGGTAAATTGATTAACAGTAATTAATGCTAAAGTCCATGAAACATTTTATGTGCGATAAAGAAAATGCATAAGTTGAGTACTATTCATACTTGTCGAAGAAAAAATATTAGTGGTGGGCCGTTAACGTGCTGCGTTAACATGAGACTCTTATCGCTCAATAAAAAAAATGTCGCCGTTAATCTATTCTCAAAGTTGGGTTGGGAGCTGGGTCTATACTACGCAAGCTATGATGACTTTCACCTTGATATTTTAGGGCGGATGTATACCTAGCTGAAATGCACTGTACCGGGCGAAAACGAGATTTTTCAACTGGCGTGATTCGCGCAATTTGCGCCGCCTCATCATCTCATGACCAGGGCTTCATTCGCACAATTCGCGCCACAAGTAGGTCTATTGCGTCTTTGCATTGACTTAACATGTAAATCACTCGCGCTTGACGCGCCATTCGCGTTTGGTCTGAACACAACATAACGTTACTGTGAAATGACCACATCAAACGTGACGTGCTAACATGGATGCAGCTATGAAGCCACCGGGTTTGCTTCAGGGAAAATTTATTTTTAAGAAGCTTCCCAATGGAAACATCGACAAGACTAAGGTTTTTTGCACCTTGTGCAATGCGGAATTGGTTTAAAAAAAAAACTTTCTTTCAACAGGTAGTGGTCTGGCTTTAGTTGAAACCAGTAAATTTGTATTGGCACCTAATGTATTATGGCTCCTGTATGACATATCGCTTGATGCTCCCTAACTCTTTGTAAGTTGCTTTGGATAAAAGCGTCTGCTAAATGACTAAATGTAAATGTACTGTAGGAGCTCTTCCAGTCTCAAGTACCACCTAAACGCAGAGCATCCCTTAGCTAATGCGGAAGTAAACACAAGTACATCTTATTGAACGTAATTTGTTTTCATCACCAATTATCATAGTAGAACAGCTTTCTCAAGCAGTTTGTGATGCTTTTTGGAAACAGGAGATGAGCCCCTGATCTAATGCGCCACCTGGCTTGAGAAACCCGTTCTCAAAGACGGCAGAATTCAAATGAGCCATTTTTAATCTAGATTAATCTAGATGAAAAAAATTAATCTATGCCCACCACTAAGAAAAATATATAGGGGAAAATTGTTCATATAATCTGCTAATCAATAAATTAAATAAAAAAATAAACCAATAAAAAAACAATCAACTAATGCTTTTTGTTTGTTTTTCAACATGTATAATAAATATCAAGTACAGAATTACCTACTAAAAACATCTTTATGTACATGAGAATTAAAGAGGATAGCTTTTAAGAGTTTACCGATGTGTTTACAACTAAAAAATGGAAATACTATCTGCTCTCGATCTAAATCCTTCCATAGGTGCTGGTTTCCCTACAGAAATACACGTCTGAGCGTGTCTGCCCAAAAGCAACAATTCCTTTAGTGGGTGTGGGGCTTAAAAAATCTATAGAATAGAGCGTCTGCCAGATGCTGAATAAGTGTTGTCGCTCATTATTGTGTACACGTCAAATGCCTTGTGTGGTCTGTTAAAAAGTTAAAAATCCTCTTTCTGTACCATTTATTAATCTACAAAGACAGACCACTTTAAACGTCCTGTAACATTGATTTCTTAAACAAGTTTTCACAGTCATTCATTAAAGATTCATAGAGGATTTGGAAACACAATCGCAGTGCACCCGTTGCAAAGCTAGAACGATACCAAAAGCTTTCCGTAAACGTCAAATGTGACTATTAAACATTCATTTGTGAGTCCGGGCATTCCAGGTGTGGAAAAACGTCCTATGTTAATATCAACATAAAAAGATATCCCGACTCAAACCCGCAGCAACACATATCTTGAAGAAAAACGAGAGAAATATGTGTTTGATCTTTGAGAATAATGTTGCATTAATGGAATAATGGAAAATGTCTGACAGGTTAAATCATGAATGATTCATTGTACACTGCAGCAACATTAATCAGTGGTTAATAATTAGACGTAATGAGATCGTGACCGTGTGAGATTAGTTTCACGCCGAAGCAATGAAAGATTTCATCAGGACGGCCAAAACAACAGCCTGACGTGTTGGAATTAATTTGATTTTAATTGACTTTACGATTAGCAGTACATTTCTATTTATTTATCACGTCCAGTATATCAACAGCTTGAGGGTGAAAACAAGAAAACTCACTTGTCTCTCGAGAACTCCCAGCGTGGGTCCTCAGGTAGGTCGTATTCTGGGATGGGGTCATCGTGGGCGGAGCTACGGCGAGTGGTGATCCTGACCAATGGTGTGCTGGAGCTCATGGATGAGCTGGAGTCTGATGAAACCTGTATGGGGAGAGGTGATTGGCTGATTACCTGAGCATTAGAGACAGCACCAAATACAATCCACTGCTACGTGTGTGTGTGTGTGTGTGTGTGTGTGTGTCACTGTATTTTAAAAATAATGAGCACAAAATGAAGGTCAAGCTGTCTTAAAATGAAAGCCATGCAGATCAGACTTAAGTTTTTCAGTCAGCAGAACCAAACAAGCTTAAACAAATATATTTCTTCTATTTTGTGACTATTTTAATATATTTCCAATAATTTGACTTACCGCCATACAGAACACCTTCATCTTCTCAACAAAGGAAACCTGACATGTTATTTAATAACTTTCAAGCTAAAAACTATTTTAACTTATAAATACAAGTTCAAAACGCTATAAAATACACCTGTTTATACCAACATTTTCCTGCATTTTTCTGTTTTAAAATATTTCAATAAATTGATAGGACTGAAGAAATTAGTTTAAAAACTACATTTTAATTTTAATAAAACTATTACGATATCTATAAATGAGGATAAAATCTTGTTAATGTGTGTGTGATTGCGTGTATAAGATCTCTAGAACTCTTTATCTACTTTCTGTTACCTGGCGGCGCAGCGGGATCTGTTTGGTGAGTTTGTGAACAGCAGGTTGACTCCCAAAGTCGCTCTTCTTTCCGGACGTCCTCATTCGGCACACCACCACGGTCACCGCCATACAGGCGATGAGAAAGACGCCTATGCAGTAGATGGCGATCTCCACGTAATAAGGGTTATCGTCCTTCAAGATGGTGTCTTTTTGGGCTGCAGCGTAGCGAGAAGAACCAGACAAAGGCTTTAATGTCGTCCACTGCATTGATTTCAGATGCACGTGAGGACACTAAAGCTTCATATTTCACCAGAGATATCAAACGCAAGAATGAGGTGATGGAGATGGCACGAGACGTACAAACACACCTGACAAAACTACAAAATCCTCATTAATGACTAGAAGGGATTGATCACCCAAAAATAAAGACTCTGAAAACCTTCTTTCTTCAGTGGAACACAAACGAAGATATTTTGAGAAATGCCTTGCTGGTTTTGCGTTTATTTAATGCAAGTCAGAATGCGGTTCAGTATGGTCTGGTTAACGACGACCTTCAAAATATCTTCTTTAGTGTTCTGCAGAAGTCGCACAGGTTTGACATGACGATAACTTACACAAGAATGTAATTTGTTTTGTGAACTGCCCCTTTAAGAGGGGTGTTTCAATCCTATTTTTGTTCAACTATTATAAATATTAAAGCTCTTTTTGTCTTTTTCCATCACGGCATGCTATCTGACGCTCAATGGCCCTTGTAAACATTCATGCATGTTTACATTTGACGACAGAATAGATATTCTTCCGGCCACTTGATGTCTTTCAGAAACACACACGTCACAGACACAACCGTACACACACGCAGGCCAGTAAGTGGCGCCATTTGCGGTTAAAGATTTCTTCTGTTTCCTTGTCAGAAAATGTATTATTATTGAAATACGGTGGGGTCGAATTGTTACATTATGCACGTTGACGTACGCAAAAACTAGGTTTAGCTCACTAGCCCTGTTGAAAATACCAGCATATGATGGTTTGGTATGTTTTGATGCTGGTTTTCTGGTGTGTGCTGGTATATGATGGCCATCTGCTGGTCCTTAGCTGGTTTAGGCTGGTCGAACCAGCATCCAGCATATGCTGGTTTGCTCTACATGGTAACCCATTATCATGATCCCATTCGTATGTTCTTAAATCTGTCATACGCCTGGCATGTTATCTAAAACGATCCCAATTAAGTCAGTCCATACAAACCTTAGATTCACTCACACACGCGCGCGCGCAGGTCTAATAACCGAGAAAGTCCAACATTAGATGAGAAAAGCAAATCTTGTGACTTTCTTTGAAACAGTCATTAGAGCTTAAATGGAAAGAGACCTGTAAACATTAACGGTGAGTCTCAGGCAAACAGACTTGATGTTAAAGGAACAGTTCACACATTAATAAACAATATTTATTGTCTATAGACAGTACAAATGTATCATACTTAACCATTTTGGGAACTAAGTATTAAGTCTTAGCCTCGAGTCTATGTCTGCTTCTGAGAGAGCGTTGTAAACACCGCGTCTCTAAACAAATGAGATTTTGGGTGGACTGTTCCTTTAAAACAAATCTTTCCAAACATGCAGTTAGTAACGTCAGTAAGTTGGGAAGAGAAAACTGGGAAAAGAGGGAGATAAAGACACTTGGTTTTGGAGTTATTTGTGAAACAAATCTTTAAACTGAAAATGTTCGGCTAATGGAGAAAAATGGCCAACCAAGCGTCTTTCAGTCCCTCTCAAAGAGATCTGCCACAGCCACGTTGGCCGTAGCGAAGAAGTGGAGGACGAGTGAATACCTGGAAGCACCGTCAACCAAGCAGTGTGATAGGAGATCCCAATAGAGTTACCCGCCAAACACGTATACTCGCCCGCATCCTCGAAAGTTACGTTAGGCAGGAAGAGCAACTCGATTTCTTTGTCCGTAGTGTTCACACCTGCCGTCTGCGAGAAAGAGAGGAGGAAACGCAGAAGAAGAGGAAGGAGGAGTAGGATGAGAAGGATGGACGTAGAAGAAGAGAAAAGAAGAAACAATCAGACCCAATACACCAAAAGGAGAAACCAAACAGAAGACGTTCAGTGTTGTATTTCCCATCTACGCATTACAGAGATGGTAGATGTCCTGTCTTGGAGGTAGAGGTATGAAGACCATCGAAAAAGGAGCAACGCATAAACCATTAAAAAAATGAAAAGACACCTCAGTGCCCTGTTTCCAAGACGGGCGTGCCCACTAGATCCTCAAGGGTCCATGCAAACATGAGAAAAGAAACATGGAAAACAAGCCACTGTTTTATCGCCAGGAGAGAAAATGAAAAGGGGGGGAAACAGCAAAACTGAGCCAAAACAGAAGATCAGAAAGTCAGTGGCGAGAAGAGACCGAAGGCTTGTTTCCATGGCTGACTGGCAGGGAGTTGGGGTCACCAGGAAAAGATCCACCAATAAAAACAAACAAAACAAAAAACACCACACCAGCTCAGCAAATATCCCAGGATCACCACGGCAACCCGAAATATCGGTGGGAGGACACCGGCGTCACGTCCTAAAGTTTTACCTGGTAGGACAGTCAGCCAACCCGACTGGTTGACCTGCCCAAGATAATTGGAGACTTGGCACGTATATTCACCAGCGTCCTCTTCCGTGACGTTGGCGACTACGAGCACTTCCACGTCCGAGCTGTTTATGCCCGAGCGCTAGGGGGCGCGGCACGGGGACAAAAACAGACATATGGGAGTCTGTTACAAACTTTTGTACAATGGGAAAGCGCTTGGTGAGAAGACATGTGAAGGACCACCACCCGTGACATTATATACGAACGACAAACAAAAATAATTCTGCTTCTGCAAAAATAAAGTTTCTTCTCATCTTTCTGAAAGAGAACAGCTGCATTCAGAAAAATCGAAATGAAAAGCACTCCTTTTCCAAGACAGAGCAGACGTCTCCGACCTAAAAGACTGAAATAAATATTAATTCTGATTAGAGTGTGAATACCGATGATTCGGATTAACTGAGCTCACCTTTATCACCCTGACGTATGGGAGTCCATCAGAACCGTTACGGCTGCCGTTCTTCTCGATGTGTTGCAGCCATTGAATGTGCGGCTGGGCATCGCTGTAAACTTTGCAGACGAACTTGGCGTCCTCTCCGACACGCACAGTTGTGTTGGCTGGCAGGCCGGCCTGAAGAATGGGTCGGTGAGGAGAGCGCTCTAATAGGAAAGAAACAGAAACGCATGGTTTTGGTTTTGTTTCTTTGATTCCGCGTACACATCCTAAACTAAATGACTGGTTCGAAAAACTCTTTTTGGGAAATCCCAGAATGCATTACAACAAGAGCGCACATAAGTTACCGTTCAAGCTGCAGTCTGCATTTTTATTTATTTAAAATGAACAAAAATCAGTTTTTGTGCGAATCTATAAAATACTTTCCGGACAGATAATGTTAACTATCAACTATTTAAAATAGTACACTTAAATTATTATACATATTAACTTTATAAGGTATAAGTGAAGGCGTACGTTTCACACCTACTGTCCTATCAGACGATTGTTACGACTTCAGAAAACAGAGGCAGTTGTGTAATCTCTGTTGATAAGAACTGCATAAACGCAGATGAAGAAAGACAAGAAGAGAAGAGAGAGAGAATGCCGCCGTGTACCATATATCAGTTCTCTTATAAACAACTAAACACGTGCGTCTGAGATGTTCTCCTTCATTATTTTAAAAGCTGACAGTCATTATAAAAAATCAACACACCCTTTTAGACAATAAATGATAGAATCACAGACTAAACCACTTTTCATAAACACACATCACAAAACAACGCTACTCTGTCCGCTAACCCCAAACACAGACACACGACGCAAGGCATGAGCATCCGCAAACACGTCAGAGGTTGTGCGGAGGGTCTAACAGGATCTAAGATGGAGGGGCACATGAGGGGACACAAAGACCTTTAACAAAATAAAAGAAAACACTGGAGTCAAAGGACGCTGAGAAGAAAGGATTCCCAACAGATGGGCAGTGAAAAGAAAAGACAGACGAGATGTAACCTGCTCACGTGGACTGCTGAGTTTACTGCAGACAGACAAAATCGTCCCCAATGCTCGTCCTCTACGTATCGCCACTGTCCCCAAGCGGGTCAGGGGTCAAAGGTCAGGTCCACCTCCGAAGCTCTTTACGAAACCACTGAGTCACCCGGACTCCGATCACCGCCAATCCATCATCTATTAATGACATCACGCGGCAGGCATTTACAGGCTGATCTGGCATCCTGGAGCAGGACTGATGAACTCTGGGTAACCTTCTGGCTTGGCATTAATAGCCGAGAAAGGATCGGGGAGGGGTCGCTGTTGTTGGCATTTGATAGAATAAGCCCTTTCCACCAGCATAAACAACTATATCATCGCATGTGCCATCACTGTAATATACGATAACTGCTATCTCAGTATAAGATTTCGATGACATGTGGTGAATCTGAAATGAATCTGAACATGATGGAAGCCGAGATTGCTTGAAACGAGTTGGAATCTGGCTGACGTCCACAGTAAACGGCAATAATTAGACTCTTTTTGGCTCTTTTAAGCGTCGACGCTTTGTTCTCGGTCCAGCTTTGAAACGCAGGCCGGTGGAAACCAACGCGACCCTTGATCCGACCAAAGGGTCAGCGAGATGCCGATTGTCACTCCCGACCCTTCTTTTCTCTTCCGGTCACATTCCCTATATGTGATCGTGACCTAAAATGAAGCAATGCAAGAGAGATAACCACGCTTTCTACTCATCCGTCTTGTTTTCTCTGGTTTGAGTGATCCGAGCATTGAGCCAGACACAAAAGAGCTTTACAGCCGTGCAATAAAACTGAGCAGAAACACAGAGACCTTCAGAAAGACTGCTTTTACTTAACACACAACTGGGGCCCTAGATAGGGCATGTATATATGTGCGTGTGCCTCTTAAATGCATGCAGAAACGTTAGCCTGCGAAAATGTATTTTGGTTCTGGGTGAAGTAAGTGCAGACCGCCCTGAAATGAAGCACAATGCTGATCATCTCAAAAGTCCCTAAATCAAAAAAATGTTTGAAGTTTAAAGTGAATGACGTGCTGAAAGCGTGTAGGAAAAGCATGTCAAATGTACTCACCCACTACATCCAGGGTGTAGGTGTGATTGATGGAGCCGTACGAGTTCTCCAAAAGGCAGGTGTAGTTTCCTTTATCTGATGGGACGACGCTTTCCATGATCAGAGTCCAGTGCTGATGTCGTACCTAAATAGAAAGAGACATAAGAATGAACGTCACTGCATAGTACGATGACAGACACCGTCGCTGCGTCCGAAATTGCATACTGTGACAGTACATACTGAATTTGAACAAATCCTTACCTATCGCCCGTTAAAACAGTACGTAGTATGTAGTATGAACACATTTCGTACATACTGCGTCCGTTAGTTCTATGGTCATGTGACCCGCATGCTCTTTGACGTATTAACAACAACCTACATGTGAGCGTTGAAAAAAACACAATTTAGTCAAGAGAAAATAATTTATTGTCACTTACAATAAAAAACGGACGTCCGCCTTAAAGTTTTCCGCTATATTATTTGATTTACTTTTGAAATTTGACCGTTGCTCAGCTCCCGAGGCATCATGCGATGGAGAAGTGTCCATCCGATCCACTCTCACGAATCTCGGCGGAAGTCGTAGACTTTCTCGCCTTCTGTTTTTTGGCATACTGAGGTTTCGGACAAACTATTCGCGACGCATACTTGTTTCCACCTACTGTATAGTATGGAAATAGGCGATTTCGGACTCGGCACATGAATCTTTACCACTTGTTTGTGTGACGTTTCTGTGACACGAACCCCCAAACGCAGGTGGTTGTTCTCTTTATTCCATTAAGCATGGGATTAGTCTCAAACAAAACACCTGACCTAGTTTAAACTCTTCTATTCTCAACTTTACACCTGTCTGCTACGTCACAGAAAATGAAAGATAGAGCAGACATCGGCGCGGGCAGAGAGAGAGAGAGAGAGAGAGAGAGGGAGAAACAGGACCAGAGGAGCAGGAATGGGTTTTCGATCGCCATGGGAAAAGTAATATCGCCGTGCCGACAGACGAGCACGATTCCGCCCCCACCCCAGGAATGCAGATCTCTTGACTGCAGACCACAAAATCTTGCGTATCGTCTGTGGACTCCTTCCATAAAACTCTTCGAAGATGCCAAACTGAGAGATTCTCCACATGGCAAACTGTACTGTATACACTGTAGTCCATCTGTAATCTGAATTCATTTATGTTTCATTTATCTTTCATACTTCATTAAACTTTAATTAACGTATTTCTTTAGTAATAATATATATATATATATCTGAACAGCTGCATCAGACCACGACCAAAACGATTTCTGAAATTTAAAGGGATAGTTCACCCAAACATATACGTTCTGATTTTATGATTGTAATGACAGAAGGGTGAATAAATAATGACAGGATTTTTTTGGGTGATCTATTCACTTATTTCCTGTCTCACAAACGCACCAGTGGAGTCCAATGAAAATCAAGTTCATCGGGTCAGGGGGCTCACGAGGCTCATACTGAGGTTTGGTTAGGGAGTCTATCAGATTTTATTATGCAGCTATGCCACAGGTGCTTAGATAAATAAATGTCAAAATACATTTCAAGCCATCTCTAAGGAGCAGAACCACCTTGAACACATTCATCTAGATAATCTAGCTATTCAAGTATTTACTATTAATCTCAATATGAATTATGAATAATTCATAGGGCCGGGCGATATATATCGCGAATCACGCTAATTATACATGTCTAAATCAATTCTGAAATCGTTTCTGTGTTTTATGCACGGCTCTTTGATCAGTAGAAAGTACAGCTGGATCTAAAATCAATACAAGATATAACGTGCATTTAAAAAAGCAACATTCGTCAAACATCATCTCTATAAATATACTCTATTATCATGAAAATACCAGAAAAGGTCTGAAGAACATCCATAGAATATGACCATTGGCATTTCCTCAAACTTATTGTTCTTCTTCTATTTCCCATATTCTGAGTGTCTGCGCAAGAGGATGTGGCAGCATTTAACCGTCATTTTTTAAGCGAATTTCACTCGCGAAAGAATCGAGTAAACTCAAAATGTTCAAGCGTCCAACTACGCGTGAATAGCACGATTTATTTACACAAGTCGCGTTTGTTGGGAACGCTCTATAAGAATCGAACAATATATTGCCCAGCCCAAATAATTCATGGCTTCAACACAGAGATCATGAGCACGTGGCAGCATATTTGGATCATGAATGAATTGGACCCAAACCTCTGTAGATTTGCAGTGTGATGATGAACTACTAAAAAATGACAACGACCGAGCAAACATATCTTACCTTGTATCCCCCCATACGATCCTCCTGTTTAAAGGGTTTTCCGTTCTTCAGCCAGCGCATCTTCGGCTTGGGGTTGCCGGCGGAGGCACAGCGAAACTTCACAGTGTTGGCGGCGGGAACGGCGTGCAGCTTCTTCTCCATCTTTTCCGGCGAGGTCCAATATGGCGGTCCTGCAGAAACAACAACGACTATTGAAATCATACAAATAGCCACAGCATTCTCACGCTGCCGGTGTCTGTGTTCAACATCTGTGTAAAACAACTTTGATAATGCGTCAGGTACAAACTAGAAGTTTACTATCCTTGCCAAGTTTACTATCAGGATCAAAGCCATTAGCTTTTAAGTCACGCTGTAAACTAGAGATGTCATTATTCTATTGGTTTTATGTGCAACTCTAATCGTCATAATCATTTAACACACAATTCATTCATTTTCTGAAATTAAACACGTCTTCTAGACTGTGCACACAAACAATTAGGCGCATTCCACCACACCAATGCATTCAATGATGCAAAAACCTGTAAAATAACAAACAACCCGAGCTCTCTGAACATTTGGTTTCCCTCTAAAAGAGAAACACAGAAAAAGCAGGAGCGCGTCTGAAACTCTGCAGAGGAAACCGGAAAGCGTGATCGAGGATGCAAATCGAAACAGTTATTCACACTCGCAGCCCTGGCCCACATCTGCTTAATGCAACCCTGCAATTCAGAGCAAACGGCTTAAATAAAAACATATTTGAGTTTGCACGGTCCAAAAGCCCAACGGCTTGCCAAGAAGGAACCGGACCATCACATTCAATTTCTTCAGCTCAACAAGACATACGAACCGGAAGTTAAAACTAGCCGATATCAAACGTATAAACAGGCGTCTTCCCTTGAACATCAAGGCGCGGTAATGAGTCATAAACATAATCCTTTCCTTCAATGGCTAGCTATCTTCGCATGCTCTTTCCTCACCACCCAGCTTTTAATGTCATCTCCTGGGAATCCTTACACAACAGTCACTCTCTTTGACCTAAAAGACCTGACGGACAGCAGACTACATGTCTGTATGTCGGGATCCTTTCAACTTTTTATTTACGGTGGAGCTTTCATTGAGAAAAAGAAGACGATGAGAATGACCCTCAGACGTCGGGGCAGTAAGGTCGAAGATCACCGGCCATCTGTCCGGACGTGCGAAATCCCAAAGCAGGTGACCTTCAGTCGAAAAGAAAAGACAGACTGGACCGTTCGGTGACCGAGACTAAATGCTAATATTTCTCTGGCTTTCTTCTCACGGTTTTGGTTTCCGACTAACAATAAAAACCACTGCCGTCTTCAAAGACAGGATGGTGAAATCTCCAGCCAATCTGTAAACAGAAACAGTGAGACATCCATGAAGTGAATTCCATCAAACTAACCATAAAAAGTGACGGCTTTAGCCCGACCAGAAACCCAAAGCAGAAGTCTTTAAACAAACCCACTCTTGTCTAAAACTTTCACAATTAAAAGGAAACATGGGGAAAAGTTGGTGTATTTGAGACTGCTGTTGTTGAGGCCCCCTTCGCAAAGAAATATCAAAGAGTTCTGAGTGGTTCAGCTGGGCACAAATCCAACCCACCGAGGCCGAAACCACCCTGAGCACAATGCTGAACGCCCCGAGACCCCCCTTTCCAAAACCATGCCCCCCTACACCCTCCTAAACTCCCCTCGCACACGGCCAAAGGCCAGACATGCAGAGCATACGCAGAAAAGTGTTGGTCCAGATCCAAACCAGAGCACATTAGTTGAAAGAGTTTTGCTCCTCCCTTCTTTCCAACATCTCTCTTGAATATTTAGTTTTGCACAACTCAAAACAGATTTCACGAGTACAACAGTGGAAATCTAGATATCCTCTCTACATGCTCAAAAATGTTCTAAAACGCATTTTTGGTTTTGCGCCCTGAATTTTACAAAAGTGTTTTTCTGTTTCACATGCTTCCGCCACATCTAAACACTTCTGGTGGCGGGGAAATAACCTGACTGACAGGACGCTTATGGCCGCCTGAGACGAGAAACCAATACAGACAAAGACACAAAGACGTGCCCTGGAATTCTGGGAATGTGAGTGTGCTGAAATTGCCTAGTGACATAATTGGCGTCAGTGCAGTTTATCTCGGTCAGCAGACTGTGCTTTTACGACAAACGACATGACAAACTGGCCGTATTCAATGGCACAAAACAGACAAGTTTCAGCCAATCATAACAGACCATTTATATACAGCAGGTACATCAAGTCTTCAATTCAAACTGAAACCGTTCTGGTGATGGAACTCTTGACAAACACCATAGATAGACTTTAGTGTTAGTTATGACCCTTATTATGAATTTTCAGATGACATTGTGAGACAGCTGGTGTTTTCCGCCCCCGTGCCCGATACTCACGCATCTGTTCGCCGTCGGCACCAACATCGTCCGATCGCTCAGTGTCGTCCTCATCGTCACCAGATGAGATGGCATCTGCAGAGAGGACCGGCAATACTGTAACCTACCACTTTAATATCTCTATAGACTACGAAGCTACTATTAAAGTTTATAGTATAATTGTATTTATTTAATTTAAATTGTTGTATTATAAAAAGTCCAACAAAGCGCAAAATTAATGGATTTGTTTTTCGCCAACCAATGGTAGATTGTACGTTTTGGTAAACTTGCTTGAAAACGTTGTTTTTTATATTTATGCTAGTGACACTGAAATAAAATCGCGACCTGGCTGAAACAAACTTGTCTTCAATGTCAATCTGGGCCAAGTACAGCGAAAAGCTGTCGCCAAATACGACATCTCATTCGTACGCCAGACGGACTTCTCACCTGTAACGTTTACGATGAAGCAAAGCGCGTCGCTGACCCGCGAGCCCGCGGCACTGCACTCGTACAGGCCCGAGTCCTTAGCGGTGGCGTCGCGGATCTGTAGCCACTCCTGATCTACGAGCGTGCGGTTGTTGGGGCCCAGCGAGGAGCCGTCTTTGGTCCAGACGATGGCGGCCGCCTCAGGCAGCGGGCAGCTGAGCTTCAGCAGTTCGCCCGGGTGCACTGAGCACAGGGTGGGCTTAGAGTTTTGGTTTTTGGTTGGAGGCTCTGGACAGCGGAGGGCAGGTGGAAAGGATGCATCAAGAGAGGAGAAAGAAAGGTGGGAGAGAAAAGAAACAAGCACAGGCTGTAAGATGCATAACACTACACCATAATACGTACAGTGACTAGTGTGATCTGTGCTGCGAAAGAGAGTATGAACAGCTCACCCAAAAATGAAAACTCAGTCACTCAGATGCCAGAATTGTACTCAAGAGTATGCCAGAAATCTAAATGTAGATATCAGAACTATGACAGACCAGATTATGCCTAAATAAATAATTTGTAGCTTAGTCTGTTCTTTTCAAGTTTGACCTCTATTGTTAGGAAAAAATCATAACTAACGCCATGAGTGAGTGAAGAATGACTGAATTTTCCTTTTTCGGTGAGCTACCCTTTTACATAAACCACAGTTTGAAAACCAGAATGATCCCAAATCCAGACAGTTGAGTCGGCTCAATCAGCTGTGAATTGAGTTTACAGAGTGTTTCTGAAAACATGCGGCTCTACGGCTAGAGGAAAGTGTGCTGTAAGCATGAAAGAGCTGCCAGTCGAGAAAAAAACTTTTAAATATTTGTTTGTTTCATAAACAGAGGCGTCCGTTTTCATTCTGCCATCATTTTAAGCTCAACCTCCTGCATTTACATTAAACCCCATTACCGCTAGTTTATGCCGTTATTTTTCATTATGATCATCACTTTTGACAATAACTACACCGGCTAACCAAACAACAACACGGGCTGATGGGAAATGCTTTCAATGTGAAAAAAAGACCGGAATAGAATCATTAGTAAAGCTGCAAGTTGATCTTCACTGATACTTGTTTAAGTCATTAACAAACAAACAAAAAATAGGATTGTTCAACGATGAATCGTGGTCAATCGCATGTTTATTTAATTTGCCTCAAAAAAGCAACGCGCCAGCAGTCTGCCTCGTTTTCAGACCAGCATGCCCATTGACGCTCAAATGAGCTCAAGTGCATTTGCTATTTAAACAACGTGGCACAGGACATGAAAATGATAACTGCATCGGTCTGAAACTAGCAAAGTACATTGCGACGCGTCATGCGCTGTGTGTACGATAGGGTTGTCATAGGATGATGATAGGATCTCGGTGCACCCTGCATATAAATTTTGTATTCATAAACAGATACACATATATGTAGGCTATATATTTAAGAAAAATATTAACATGAATAAATGTTTACATATAATTTAGATCATACATAAATATTAATATATACATGCCGATATTTCCCAAACTGGAAAAAACGTGATTCACTTATTGAAGCGTGGAGGTCGTACTGAATGGTTCAATATTATATTCAGAATTGTGGCAGCCCTAATTTAAACATTATTGGATGTGATTAATCGCGATATAATCAGCCCTAAAAAACATTGGTAATTGATGGAAACTTCACTGAGAGCAAAACTAAGAACTGAAATCCAAACGTTGTGATCAGAAAGAGTACACCGAAGGATGTAAGAGTCGGGCACGATATTTAGCCCTTATTCTTTTCATCCTTTTGGTAAAACACACTGATCACAACAAGTCTCCACAATGTCACTTTCTTAGCACTGTTGGGTGGTATTTGTGTCAGTATGAGCAACATATACATTCAATTTCAGAGCAATTAACATAGCCGAACGATTAAACCCAGACCACAGACACGCCATCCAAACCACAATCTCTCCCTGACAAAAACATTCAGAAAAAAACAATTTGGCATTTCCACTTAAACACCCTTACATGAAGCATGCAAACCATAGTTTCAGCCAAAATACCAAAAGATATTGAAGTTCAGAACAGGAAAATGTTACGGCTTGGCTTTTGTCGACGTCCATAAGAAAGAAAACTTAAAACTAGCTTTTAAAACACACAGTCACTAGGGAGTCGAGATTTGGAAAGCTTCTTAAACTGTATGCAGGAATTTCTTATGATTCTTTATT
This sequence comes from Triplophysa bombifrons, assembly GCA_029783895.1. Classification (NCBI taxonomy): domain Eukaryota; kingdom Metazoa; phylum Chordata; class Actinopteri; order Cypriniformes; family Nemacheilidae; genus Triplophysa; species Triplophysa bombifrons. Next base: position 1,478,818 of record CM056459.1, on the reverse strand, counting down.
ATAAGCAACAAATAATATTTACATTATCATGTATTGATAACTATGAAGTCTATTCAGTTTTCCAAAGACAAACACTTATATTGCGTTATATAAATTCACCATGGTTTTACTATAGTAAAAACATTTTTTATTCATTTGTAGAACCCCAACTTTACCACGATCTCACCACCATAACCACAATATATGTTGTAGAATTATGAGAATACACTTTTACTGTAATAAAACCACGGTTTGAAAAATCATGGTCAGACTTGTCAAAAGATGAAGATAATTGGTGGTGTCGAGACACTCCCAGGTTTTCCCATACTAACACACCTTTCCCCGCACACACTCTTGTGTATGCCGCCCAATGAAGTACACACTACAGGAAGGGAAAGTCATATGACTAACGCTCAGCGCTCAAGGGCTTTGGAGTGTGCTCAAAGGTCTAAACTCTCTCTCCCCAGGCACGCTGCCCTACACAGGTTTAGGTTCCTGTATTGTTTCCTTCTCTCGCTACCCCGGAAACAATTACCTTTCGCCTTTATGTCTATTGCAAGCGTGCAGCCGTACAACAAACTCGACCGTTGATTGATGGGACCGGTATTCATCGCCGCGCGTTTCCGGAGGCCTGTGTTTGTCCAACTGTTATTTAACTGCGTGTTTCCTGCTATTGTACGATCAAAGCCTAATGCGGGAAAAAAAAACAGGTCAGATCCCGTTCAAACACACGTGTCAGCATTTGGCATACAACAGCTCTGCGGTAGTGCCATCTTTAGCATCTAAAAAAGCAAGATATAAGATGCTTGTTGGTTGTGAACAGTCGCAATAGATGAAGCGGTGCCAGAGATGAAGCAGGTGCATGCAGCAGGCAGCGAGATCTGCGCAAAAATGCAGAAATAAGCAAAGCGAAGCCCTTCAACAGGTCCAGATTGTTTGTTTTAAAATGGACACGTATGGGCAATTCCGTGAAAATGTCAACCTCACCACGAAAAAGTTTTTACCAGCAGGTTTTACTTTGGTAACAGCACAGATTTTAACATTTGGTGGTTCAAATACCGATGTGAGATCTCTCTGCAAATTTGTAAAGAATTTGTTTTATTTTTAGTGGATGATTTTCCATAGTCAGGTCAGTGCCATTTTCAGGATTGTCACATCCATAACACTACATGTTCCTCATAAATGGACACATGAAAATTTATATAAAGTAACTATTTTATGTTCTATAAAGAGACATCCCTTCTCCATTCATTGGGTTTTATTGTTTCAGGATTGTGCATTTTATTTTACAGAAATCCTACAAAGTTTATCGTCTCCCAAAAAAATTCAAAAATTCGTCGCATCCTAAACGCATATTTATTTCCCTTTTTATAATATATTTTTTTCACAGAATGACATTTTTTGATGTTTAGACTCTATCAACAAGTGTTAAGTAAAACATAAACAGATGGTTCAATATAATCATAACAAATTCATTCTCTGAGCATTTTTATGTCACGTCGATAACGCTGAAATTGCCCGTTTGCATATAGTAGACAGAATATCTTCATCCAAATTTCATCTGCGATCTGGCGTTGCTATTGTCAAGCTTTCCAATAATCAGAACAAACCAATTCTGAACTTTTCTTGAGATCTTAGAGATGCAACTTCTCTTTAAACATCTGGCACGCTTTCGTTCTCTCTCTCTTTATTCTTTGGATCTATGACATCTGTTCTTGGCCATCAAGAACACCTCCTTCCCCTCTGATTCGCTCTTTCACCTTTCACCCCTCACCATGAAACCCCCCGGCCCCCCGCCGCACCAGAGACACCAAACCTCCACAAATCCACAACCTGTTGACACGCGGCAAAAATTTCCTGGGAAAGGACAGAGAAACATCCTCCTCTGGTCCACTGAGAGCTCTCTTATTCTCGTGCCCTTACAAGAAAAGTTGATCTAGAAATGAAAGCCCTGTCATCATTAACACAACCAACAGGTCATCTGTTTTTTTACAATATATAAAAGTAAACGGGCATGAATGTAACACTAAACACATACAAAAAAATGCTCAAACAGAATGTCAATGACATAACTGAATGACATCTGGATATGAAACAATATACGGTGAATAAATCAGATCTGATTTTGTTTGTGAGGGGGAAATATTTCACTTCTTACATGAGATTATACCTTGCGGTAAAACACAATTTGTCAAGGTGCGACCGAATCTGTTCTCCACTTGCTTCTGAATAAAGCGCCATCGCATTTTGAGTGTTATTATCAAATATCCCGTCGAGAGTGACGGATTCGACCCGTCTCGCACTTCCCCTCCGCGGCACCACGTCTCATTTTCGCCTCTGCTGCAGTAGATTATTATCTATCTTGGAAAAACTGTGTGAGAAACCAATTGCCACACTGTCATCTTTCTGTCTCTGCCCGGCTGGTGACAAGGAATCGGGGAGGGATGGATGAGCGAGACGATGATGATCAAGTAAACTCGCTTGTGTTCCACACCAGCCATCCGCAAACCCCTAGTGGTTCAAAGGGGAACTACATGGGATTCACGAAATGATAAAAAGTTTACTTTGATCTTATTATTCTTGTTAATCATAATATGTTTGTCAAAAGAGTGCAATTGCAATGTGTGTAAACGACAAAAATGATTACCACACCTCTACTCAATAAACTACAGGAGATGAGGTATCAACTTGTGTTTGTTTCATATCGTCCCATCATCTTCAAATCAATAATACTAAATACGAGTAGATAGTGAAGCCTAAGCAAACATGAGATGACAACAGCAGACAAGAAAGTTTGTAAAACACCCCGTCCTACATCCACCCACCCGCCTCAACTCAAACACACCCAAACTTTACACAAGCTGCACAATCTTGCCTCTCCGTCTCATGCCCTCCTTCCCCATTTGGTCCTTCTGTCTCTGCACCGGTTAAATCCCGTCACTCTTCCGCAGCCGATCCTTTTCTCTCCTAATCACAATCGCCATTCAGATTGTAATTTCTGCTGGCTTTATTGTCGTGACAAAAGCACGCTCGGCCGAAGGCCTCTCAGGGGCGCCCACAGCAACCCAACGACACACAGGCATCCGGCCCCCGCCGGCCAATCCCATTGGTAAGACTTCCCTCCAAAACCTCACCTATAACCACATTTTCTTTGAATCAATAAGATCGAGTATTACATTTCCGTACAGCGTTTTGCAGTCACGAAAAGTCAGTTCTGATTTCGGATTTCGAATCAATACAAACAACAAAAACTGTGTGTGTTTAGCAGGGGGGGACGGGGGGGCCTGACAGCATTCACCCGGGAACACACAGTTGACAAAGGGTGCGAGCTGACATGTTTATTGCATGGTCTTGCTATAAAGATTTAAGAGCGTTTGGTATAAACATATTCACATTGGGTCAGAAAACTCCCTACTGTACGCAGGTGGTCACTTTTAATTTGGCTTAACTGCACATCGAGCGTCTTCACGGGGGTTGTGGGTTTCTCACAGTACTGGTGCTACAGGTTTGGGCATTCTGCAGAGTCGTCTGGGAGTGGAGCGCAGAAAAGCCCTGGAGGTTGAGAACAGGGACGAATCTGATTCCAGAGAGGCACGACAGACAGCGAGAGATTCGGTTGGATCTCCAGCCAGAGTTTCAAACATCATCAAAGCCTGGACTGTCTCTAATCCGTCCAAACCATCGAGGCACACACGCTAGAAGGACCGCTCCAATGACAATAAATAAATCACGCAATCCAAATAACGAGCGCATTTTCCACCGCTGGGTCGGGCCTGTCATACCTCCAGTCATTCTATCCACAAGCGAAACGGGGATGAGGGAATAAAACTGAAGAGCTTGAGTTCTATTGTGCTCTAAGCACTGTCAGATTACATTTGATCCAAGTTTGCTTTCCCACACTCTTACAATGTGTTGTTTTCCAACCGCTTGGAAGATGTCGACCAGCCTTTAGAACAACTTAAAGGGATAGTACACCCGCAAGAAAAACATGAAAAAACGTGGGATATACAGTACTTAGTTCAATTTTTATTACGCCAATAGATTCTCATTATGAGCTAACCATATTAAAATCATACAGGTAAATTAAAGTGGAATTAACAAAATCAAGCCATTTTTACAGAGTTTCATTTTGGGGAGAACTATGAAAAAAACTAATTAAAAAAAAAATGAAACAACAATTCGGTTTAAAGGGATAGTTCACAAAAACTGTTTTATTCATTCATCATTTATTCACCCTCATGTCTTTTCAAACCTGTATGACTTTCTTTCTTCTACAGAACACAAAAGAAGACATTTTGAAGAATGTTGATAACCAAACAACATTTGACCCCATTGAATTCCATAAAAATAACTTTCTTAATTAGTATGTTTGACTTGATTTCTTGTTCTAACAACAAGACTTATTTTCTTAGGTCGTTTTGCTTGTCAAGAAAATGCATCTTGATTCAAGAATTTTTAGACATATGTACTGGAAATAAAGACAAACATCCTAAGTAAGAAAGTTGTTTTTTGCAATGTGAACTTTGCAATGAACACAAAACCACTTCTTCTTTGTCTTTCACAGAAGAAAGAGTCACATACAGGTTTTAACTGACGTGAAGGTGATTGAATCGTGACAGATTTTTTATTTTGAAGGGAAATAACCCTTTAAGTAAGCAAAACTGAGCATTCAAAAAGTCAAGACAAGACTCCCTTACGTGAAACTCCGCAGGAACTCAGAACGGCCCCGAGAAGACGGAACTGATATGCTATCTCAAAACAATTACCCCTCCCAGAAACACAAGTTAGCCTCTGGTGGGCATTACACACATCAGGTGGGGGCTATTGTAGTTTACCTCCGGGGGTGGGTGTCAATGGAAGGCTGTCTTGCCAAATGTATACTTTTCATTCATAATGAGAGTAAACATGTTCCGAACAAACTCTGTGAGCATCGAGCGGTAAGACACCATTGTATCAGATGAGCCGGGGTGTGTTGTGGTTCACCAAAACTTCACAAGCACATCACATGAGACCACACCAGCCAGTTAATCCACGATCACATGACCTCCTGTAATCTTCCATCATATGATGGAAAAGCGATTTACCAAATTATCCAACATAGAACACTTGCGAAGAGATTTGTGAGTTTTAATTGCATTTAATCTCACTGACGGCTAAAAGAAATATCTGAGATCTTTTTCTTTCTTATGGGAGGAGCTAAATTAACAAAAATAACTTTTTACTAACAAGTAACAGTTCTACTTGAGTTGCATATGCGTGAAACAACATGAGGTTGAATGGCTAAACTATTCCTTTCATCCTACTGCGGGCATGTATGAACCTCTTCTAATCTTCAGGTCAAAGGGCAACCGGACGGTGTTTGGGGGGCCGTCTTTTAAAGTGATTGTGTTTGACAAGCCTTTCATTAACATAGTGATTAAAGCCGGAGGAACAAAAGCAGACTTATCCAACATAACAGTGCTAATTAATTACCCCCCCCCAATCTAAACCTAATGGACCACATGAGCAAAATGGAAAAAATAACATTAAATCGTGTACAAAACGCCAAGCTGGGCAAAGGCGCATCACAAGGATATTGCCACTCCTGAAAGAGTGTTTTTAACAGGGTTCGGAATGAGGACGATGACAAACCACATCCCGTTCGAAGGAATTCGGAAGAAAATCTCCTCTTTCGTTTCGAATTCAAAAGCGAGCCGGGTTTATTTTCTTCCCAAACAAACTAATAGTGGTTGGTTTGCGTCTGCATGCCAAGCTAGCAGGTATGTGTGTGGTCCTGAACAACATTAAACTCAGACAGATGCTGAGAGGGGAAAAATATGAGAGGGGGGTGGAAGAGACTTGGAACCACAAAAACTCTTAAAGTGAATATAGCACAACGAAAAATAATTCCATACATTATAAAACCTCAAGACGCCAGGTCTACGCTCAAAGCGCTTTCTCTGCATAATTACAACGGTTTCAAAGACGTGAGGCACTTCCACGCGGGACCGTAGCACCCATAAAGACGCCAAACCACACATCATCGCAAACCAGTACCTCCTCGGAACTTTCCTGGCAGTCGTGAGTGGATGAACAAAAGCGTTTATGAAAACTTAAATCTCATAAATCCGTACTAACTAATGATGTATGAAGCTATAAGGAATTCTACCTACAAAATTCCGCTCGGTGAAGTTAAGTTTCACCCAAATCCCCAAACTTCCTCCAATAAAAACAAAAATTACACATTTGTTTCTAAGTATGTGCAATCCCTGGGATCGAACCCATGACCTTGCCGTTGCTAACGCCATGCTCTAACCACTGAGCTCCAAGAAAGCTTTGGTGCCGTTTTGGGAGCACCTAGCAAATTCTTACCTTCAGGTTCATGCGTAGACTCCTCGGCGATCCCCAAGGCCGGCCGTGCCACAGACAAAGTCGCCAGGGTCAACAGCAAGAGCGCGCCCAGAAGTGACCCACGGACGGACATCCCGTCAGCAGCGGGCGTGCCACTCCATCCGCCCCCCCTTGACCTCCCCCTGGACACAGATCCCATCTGAGGGGCTCCACCCAACCATGAACTTCAGGCCTTGCGGTCCGTCACTCGCTGGAATTCTCACCGATCACCTGAGCTGAGGGGAGAGGAGGTGCAGGTACCGAGGCGAGGAGACAGCGGCAGGGGACCCCTGAGGCCACGATAGTGAAGATTAGAAAATATTTGTATCAAACATTGTGTCACCACAAAATCAAATGACGTTCTTTTTTAATCTCACATTTTATGGATACATTGAATATAATGTGGATAATATAGCTTTATACACTGTGTGTGAGAGGGATAGAAACTAAAGATCCATGTGTCATAATGCTGCTAAACAAGCCTTACCACAGGCATACCAAAGCTGTGATTCATTACACCTACACAAATTCACCTGACAACACACCTTCATCATTCTTCACATCTGCTTAACTTTATCTATGAATGCTGTTTATTTTTCCATTCAACCCTTGGATGCATTTTTATAACCTTCTTATTCTAATATAAGCAACTTAATTGACAAAATAGCATTTACATTTTTCATACAATCACTTTTTATTTCTATTTACATGTACAAATGCCACAGTCAAAAGATCGTTACTTTAATAAAACAATGTTTAATTTTCGTACGGGTTATGTCAACTGTGGACTCGAGCTACACAATAACAGTCTGCGAGTTCCCGGGATCGAACCCTGACCTTTACGCTGCAAACGCAACTCTACCCATTAAGTTAAAGGAACATATTAAACATCCCAACAACAAATAAAGCCCGGGACGCAACGGTAGCAGTCAGTGATATTCAGGTAACATCAAGACGCTCCCGATTACGCGCTTCGGTCCCTGGAGATACGGCGCGCACCCGCTCTGCCTGGGTATTGATCGCTTCTCGGTGATCGCGCTTGTGCATATGTACAAATGCATTCAATGCACCATTCTCTACGTACGATCCCTTGGTTTTAAGGTAAACGCAGGACAATGCATTAATGGATCAAGGTGGACTAGTCCTGTTTAAAATCATCGCAGATTTGCATTGGTTTGGTCATAATAGACGCATTTAGAAACGACTCGGAAAGACATTGCTCACCCTATCTGCTTCAAAAGCAATACTTTTTTTATATTTCACGATGCAATGCATGATGTCACCATGACAGAACTTTCTGCTCAATGTTTTGGGCTTGAACGCAACGCAACCTAAAGGCGTACATCACCATCTCATTCACATTCAAATCAATTCACACTGAACGCGGTAAAGGATTTGCGGGCAGTGAGAACAAACATCTACCCCTGACAATCTGATGTGCCCTTTGATCACATCTAAACTGTTATTTGCACCCAATGTGAACGATTCTAATGTTTGTTTGTCTAGTGCAAAATGCACCTCTGACGAGTTCATCATGATCTAGAAGTAATGCGATTACGCAGATAGGTATCGAATGATTTTATCTTACTTTAATGATTTAGGGTTTTAAACACAGTTTTTGTATGGCAGAGCATCAGGGGGGAACCATGCATGCGTTAATAGTCTATTGTAGGGAACCCTTAACATTCATTTCTCATTACAAAGTAAACGTTTAAACGCAAACTTAGATGCATGTCGCCTATCGCATGGTTTGGAGACGTTATCAAACAATTACTCACAAGTTTCGAAGCATGAAGCTGTAATTGCCAGATTAAAAGACAATAAGAGGTGCGCAGGCCGAACTGCGCCTTTAAAAACAGAAGAAATCTCAACTGGCTGGATTTTTTAATATGAGTTTTCATCTTTAAACATTGAATCTTACTGGGAAATGTGCACGCTCCTACTATAAAGTGACTGTAATAAAAGTGAATGTTTTAGCCAAATTCTACAATTACCAAACGTCAACAGAATAAACATTTAACGGCATTTCACAGTCATCAAAATGTGACATTTCGCTCATGTCGCAAATGTAACATCTCATTTTTAACAAAAGATAAACCCCGTGATTCTCATGGCCATTTTTATATACAAAAACTGTAAATGGTTGTGGTGTATTTTACTAAATATTATGTTAAAACAACAACTAACAAAGGTCGAGTTGATGTTCACATTACAAAAATAAAACTTTTGACAGTTTCTGTCATAAAGCCTAATGCGCAAAAATGTGCATTTTAAAATATTTGCCAGAAATACATATTCCATCGTTTAAACCTCTAAAGTGACAACTAAAGCTCGTTTTTTAAGCGCAGTTTAATACATAAATGTTCAGTATTGGTCACAGCACATTCAACATTCAACCCTCCCCATACCATGAAGGAAAAGAAAACTTACAGAAAAGCAGCAGAATAATCGAGGCTCAGGATCCGCATATAAACAGGGGCTCGTGCATGGGCCGAATCCAGCTAGGAATGCGATTTATCTCCCCTGCAACCAAAAATATTCCCAATCTGCAAATCCAAAGGGGCAAAAATCACAGTGCACGGAAGATGAACTCGCATGCCCACAGTGGGAAACCGATAGTATCCGTGCGCGTTTGCGTAAATCCCTTCAGGAGAAAAATATGCGCGTCCCACAAACTTTCTTTTTCCGAAACCAAGTTGCTTTTGCGTCACCGGCGGCTCGTGCAGCGTGCGTCTAAACAAGATGCAACGTTGTATCAAAGGGGAATAAAAACATCCTCGCGAAAATACACATCCAGTGACGTGAAGCGCAGTCTCTGCGTACACTGACTCTCTTCTCAGACGCTTTGTCGGGCATACGGAGATTTTTTTCTCTCTCACCAAACCCCTGAAGAAATGTCACTCCCCCCTGAAACCCGAGACGTTTCCTGGCTTGTCGTTTTCGGACCCTGCCTTTCTCCGCCAATCACAAATCTCAGTGCGTAGGCTCCCCTCCGAACAGACTCAATCCAGTAAAGTTTGCCCGGAACTGGGGTCTCCAGTCTCTCCCTCCTCCTCCGATACGCGCGCACTTGGGTTCGAGTCTGTGCCGCGTCACTCGTTTACCACAGCGCCGCCCAGCGGCAGATGCTCGTGGTGTGAAGCCCCGATTCGGGTGATACACAAAAAGCTCTAATTCAAAACATGCTTGCCCGTTTTTTTGTCTGCTCATAAAACTTCTAACCGAAAACATGAATTCAGGCATAAAATGACTTTGTTATATTTGTATTTATACAGGATGTAAGACATTTAAGCAATTTTTCTAAGTGCAGAGACTATGCACTTGGTTGCTGGTATCTGTCAACAATACAAACAGGAGCAATAGTATTTATTATTTAGATAAATGAAAAGCTAACACAGTTCATCCTAGTACGTGAGGGTTATAGGATGTCATTATCCGTTCTTTAATGTTCTGTTATTTTAAAATTCAATTTAAAGGATTCTTTTAACCTTTACACAATATTTGAGACTCCTGCGAGCATTTTGGATGTATTAATCTTGTGCATAACAACCACATGAAAGAATGCCCCAGAATATCTTTCTGACTCCATAATAAAAATACATGTTTCATCTCAACCACGATCAGACCATTTATTCTCATTTAAGTATTGAACAGTTTACAGTATTAAGGATTATTTTCTCATGAGCTCTTTTTTAGCACAATTTTCTCAAATGGTAATTTCGCAATGTGTATCAGCAAACGTCTAACAGAAAAGTTTAAAAAATATGTGCCATTGTTAATTTGTTCTACACACATATGCTGATATTTCTTCTGTGGCATAAAAGAGATTTTTTTTAATTTGAGATAAATTCTTAGTAAAATTAAAGAAAAAAACATTTCTATTGTGCTTTGTCTTCATAAGACTTGGAGTATATCATTTGAGTCGTACAGACTGTTTTAAGATGTTTTTAGTCCGTTTTTATAGCTTTTCTTATATGAAAAACAGCTGAGTAAAGATTCATAAAAGGTTTGGAACGACATAATGGGGAGTAAAAAATGACAGAATTTTCTTTTTTTGAGTGAAGTTTGGCCTCTTTTGGGACAGCGTGTATGTGCTGCTGTAAATCATCCGTGTTGTCGCATATGGAGCCCGTCGAGTTCCCAGCAATGCTTGTGCTGCTTTATAAACTCCCATGTGTTTCCTCCCTATCTCTCTCTCTCTCTCTCTCTCTCTCTCTCACTCTCACTCTCTCTCTCTCTCTCTCTCTCTCTCTCTCTCTCTCTCTCTCTCTCTCTCTCTCTCACTCTCTCTCTCTCTCTCTCTCTCTCTTTCTCTCTCTCAGGGGAAGCTCCCTAATCAATGACCCCTAAATGTCAAAGACAGGGGGCCCCCAACCGTGCTCCACACTCCCCTCCAAACTGTCTTCTCCATTGGACTGGCCCCTTTCAAGGGCCCTGAGAGGAAAACTAAAGAAGCCGAAAAGAGTGGCGGAGGAGAGCTGGATTAGAAGAAGGGGGGCACTGTGGCTAATATGCTTTGCCTCTTATTTTCCTCTCATCCAGCCTGCCCGAGCCTCCTGTTTCCCCCCCCCTCCTCATAAAAGAAACGTTCCCATTCAGTGCGAACGCGCCGGCTAATAAGGCTGTTAAAGAAAGCGAGAGGCTCCTCTGTGAATGGGGCCTTCGATCGCAGCGCTCATCTCCTTTCTGCTCTCCATTCTCTCACTCACTCGTACACAGTGAAGCCATCACGGCCTTCCATAAAGGTGACAGTTTGGATTGGAGCGGAGGGAAGTGGGGGGTGGGTTCGGGCCGCAGGTTTGGGGGTGTGAAATAAAAGATGGACTATAGAGTCTTTCACACGTGTTCTCATCGGCTGTCCGAGAGAGCCAGATTTATGTTGTCTTTATGGCTGTCTTAAAGGCCTTCCGCATTTAGCAAACACAATGGGACCGCCAGCTATACAGTCAGAGAGGAAGATGGAGGTCACACATCATGGTTCTCTGGATGATGATGCGCACGTTCCTTCAATATGGTACAAACTTACACCGTTAAATATTTTTAGAATAGAGCATGTGAATCGCGTATTGACATCACTGAACATAACTGAATGCTCCAGACAAGTATAGAAATGTTTGAGTTTAGAGATATTTAGTGACATGGATTTTAATGTTTGGACTTATTTATCAGCAAACCACATGTATGTGGAAATAAGAGACAAATCGTGTACGTCCAAAATACAGACATAAACGAAACACATTTGGCATTTAAAATCATCCTCGTACATATCATTGAAATTCCTTGTATGAGAAAGTAAAATCACAGATGAGATTTAGTATCTCAATTATTTCTCAGAGACAACAATGATATTAAATGGAGAGTAAATTAAAATTTTACTAAAGTCTCCTGCGCGTCTCAGATATTTCTTCTTGGAGAAATCTCACAAGTGTCTCTGTCATTAGAGTTAGAGAAGAGATGTCAACAATGTCTCAAACTGAGCTCAGATTGGTCAAGTCTGCAATCTAAAGTAAATATTATTGAAGATCTCAATATCAACTCAAACATCTGATAATAATAATACATTTTATTTATAAAGCACTTTGCCTTTTAAAGAAAATCTGTAAGTGCTATACTGTAGATTTATATTTATCTAATTTATTGGCAACAGTTTGTTCAAAGATAGATAACAATTAAAAAGAAAAAAAGATAAAATAACAGCCTCATGCAAAGCATTCTGGGAACCAGAAATCCTCATCAACGTTTTTCAGTTTTTTTCCCCAGAATGCTTTACACAAGGCTGTTATCTTAGTGTTTTTTCTGTAAAGATAAAGACTTGTTAATGTTTAATGTTCATTTATCGTTGAACGAACTGTTGCCAGTAATTACACAAATCGAAATCTACAGTAAATTACTGGAAAACTGCAGCAAGTCATGCTGTCATTTCTACAGAAAGTTTTGACAGTGTTTGTTTATCACTGAAGTAAATAGTTTCAGATGCAAATTGGGACGTGAACAACAGTGAAGCTGTTACGTAATTGTTTAATTCTGGACATGTCTTGACAGACATTGATGGAGCGAGAGCTTGGGAAAAGGCATCTCGTGGAATGTAGTTTAATGCTCATTACAGCTCTGGCCTGCTGTTATGCTAATCTTCAGTCGTTTCAGCAGGACCTTCAACACGAGCGTGTTATTTTATCTCCACCGGCCTGCCAAAGTGACTCACGTGACCAGCCGGCTATTTGCTGCCCTCCTGTTTATTGACAGCGAGTTATGATTTAAAGCAGACTATTGTTTGGTCAGCCTTCGGTTTCAAAACAATCTCCACAAACTGCAGAGACTCTCACATGCGAGAGGGGTCGAAAAGAAAATCATTCGCTCCCCGCGTCACTGGGAGGGCAAGAATTCGTAGCAAAACATTATGTGATGTGAATCTCTTTGGCAACTCTCCCCGAGTATAAATACTCATTAAAATAATTAAGAAAACACTTTAAGCGCCGCTTGCCGCAATTTATTTTAGGTGTGCCAGAATACTTGCGTACCAAAATTATAGAGGACCAAGTAATTGCATCTTTTGCCATGTATTAACATGCTTTACTTTATGCATGTAATGGCGAACGCAAAGACCAGCCAAGTACAGCAAGTGCTATAGTTAGTCTTCCTGAATCTATCTTACACAAAACACAAGACTAGATTTGAACTTTCTGGAGTCATCTGCTACAGGAAAATAGTGTAAGTTTGCTCGGAAAATAAAAGCTGGTTTCTCAGAGTCAAGTTGCCATTCGTGTCAGCAGCGCAAACATACATACAGTCTAAGTATATAGAAATATAGCTTAATTCATCCATCACATCTAAGGATAAAGAATTAAATGATTCCGTGTATTGATGATTTTTTTCAGCTTGTTAAAGGTTCAAATGACAAAAGTTAAGAATTGTGGCACTTCTGAAAAGAAAGCTTCACCAGAGAAAGTTATTGTGGTGCATTTTGAGTGATGCCATTAGCGGTTGTAGTGACAGTCGAAAACTAATGCTAAATTTACAAAGATTAGTATTTAATGCTAAACTTACATCACATGACAGCAGTTTGAAGTTAAAGCTGAACTCAATTACATTATGGCATTATTATTTTCCCTGCTTATAACATTCCTCTGTTGCCTGTTATCGATAAAAAGAAAAACTGTGACCAAACTAGACCCAGACACTTTCAACAAATGAAACTTCCCAAATCACAACTAATAAGCTCTCCCTATTCTTTATAAACATTTACTCAGTAACATTTAATCACAGTCACTGAGTGCAGCTGTGACACGTCAGAGGAGATCTTGCCCTTCCTTCTGACACTGGTTTCTCCCAAGGTTTGTTATTTCTCATTGGAGTTTGGGTTCCTCGCCTCAGGGCATTGTTGGCTGGCTTGCTCACCGGGAGACTGCATTTATTAGATAAAATTAGATATTAGTTACTGGAATGATCTTGCTTGTTCAATAAACACCATGAACTGTTCTGTGTTTGACATTTTCTGTGTTTTTCTGTTTTTCTCCTGTAAAGCTGCTATGGACGAATCCACATTGGGAAAAGCGCTATAAAAATAAAATTAAACCTGCAGAAATGTTATATTTGCGTTATAATAGAGTGAGTTTCCGCAACTAGCAACTCTGCACATTTCTCTATAAATTTATCCAAATCTAGATTATTTTACCTCCACAATCTACTTTCATTTTACGCCTTCATCTACATGTATCTGAACCATTGAAGTCTCGATTGTTTGAGAACTCCATCAAATCTCCTGAGCTATAAAACATCTGAGTAATAGTATTTTCCTCTAGGTTTAGTTGTTAAACATGTATATTAGAATGTCGCAGTTAAATATGTATAGTACTATTAGCATACACTGAATTGAATAAAAAAAACAGACAAGTTTCAAAGCCATTAAGGCCATAGTAGAGATTGTTTGTTTGTACATTGAAGTATTTAATATTCTTCGAAAAACAATCCATAGGTACCATCAAATTCATATAAATGCAGACAGCTGTACAAATGGTCGTGATTTATATATGAAGAGTTTATATCCAAAATGAGATAACTGGTTTTTAAACTTTTCAAAAATCATGTTTTTTATTATTATCATGTTTTTATTGTGATTTATTGTGCCTGGTTATCTGTACGTTTTTTGTTATTGTGGCTTAAAATCAAAACAAACCAACTGCAGTTTGATTGATATTAATTTGAATGCACAATAAAAACACGATTTTTGACCAATTTTATCTCGTTTTGGAAATAAACACTTCATAAACTAATAACCTCTGCTAACACAACAGTAAGATTGTTACAGTACATTTCAACACCTACAGAGCACAAATGCATCCGCCTCGAGACTGTATAATTTCAGAAGAATCTCGACCCCACACTTCCCAAAACTCCTGAGGGAATATGTTTTACTTCCAATGTGTTTTTGTCATGTTATAATTGAAAGATCATAGGTAGATGACTCATATCCAGAGAGAGAGGATATGTGTGCGAGAGAGATTGAGAATATACAGTGTTCGATCAGAGAAACCTGTGAACACATTCTTAAGACAATTTAAAATCATGATGGCGAGATGATTTACCTAAAGACAATGACAGGAGTGTAAACAGAGGTGTAAAGTGGTTTTGGCGGAAGGGTGATAATGAATCTGCTTAATGAAGTCTTTGGTGTAAATGGCTCATAAACGTCAGTCGTGTGATTTATTTCAAAAGGAGGATCTTGACCTCTGCTCTCGCCCGTCACCTCATGCATTAACAGTTTCCCATCCTTCCATCTAACAATCACTCTTTACTGAACACTCTCGTCCTGATCGTACAGACCTCAGACCTGCATGTGTGTGTGTTCAAAAAGCGTCCAGATTCCTCAAATTCTCTCTCAAGTGCTCGGAATAACTTGCAAGCTTGTCAATAAACTCCTGCCATACTGGGGAATAAAGCAGACATGATTGTCCAGTGTGACCTGGAGAGAAGAAATACAATGTGACCCTGGATGACAAAAACAGTCTCGTGGGTCAATTTTTTGATATTGAGATTTTACATCATCCGAAAGTTGAATAAACAAGATTTATATTGATGTATGAGTTGTTAGAATAGGACAATATCTGGAAAAGATACAACGGTTTAAAACTCTGTAATCTGAGGGTGCCAAATAATCTAAATATTGTGAAAATTGCCTTGGAGTTGTTAATCAGAGGCATGTGTGACCACATCAACTGAGAGTATTGTTGCGCTTCGATTCGTATACTATCTGCACTACGTAGTCTTCTAAAGTTAAATTAGTTTGTCCCAAATCGTAGTATGGTGAAAAGTGTATACTAAGGATTCCCTGATGGTCTACTACTTCCGGTAGAAATTGGAAGTGCAGAACGACGTACACTTTTAACGACTAATTTTACCCACAACGCACCGCGAGTAAGCGGAGTTTAGTAATCAAGTAAATAACTGATGCGTCATTAAATGAATAAATATAATTATAGAGTTAACATCACATATGAAACGGTGAATGAATAAATACTTTAATGTAAAGAAGAGGTGTATTTTGATGTGTGTGACAGTTAATGTCACGAATCACGTGGCAAGAGAACCCAAATGCAGGCAGGACTCAGACAAGACGGTAGGGGTAAAAAAGGGTATTTATTATACAAAAAAACAGGAACAAAACAAAAACCCACAATGGGGAAAACAGGACAGGATACTATTAACAAAAAAAACCAAGAACACGGACTGACTAGACTAAGAAATAAAACACTTTATGCTGGATACACGAACAAGGTATGATAAGCGGAGCAAGGTATGACACACAAAGCTACATACAACGAACCAGCACAGGACAATGAAACATGAGGGGAACAAACACGTGATAATTAATGGGGGCCAGGTGACACAGATGAAACACTAAGGGCAAGCTAATGAGACGGAAAGGGCGGGAAACACAGACGAGACTCGGGGAGAGTATGGAAGGCCAAAAGGTCCAAAATGTCTTTCCCCACATGAAACAGGGGATTCTGTTTTGGTTCTGCCTCAAGACCAGGAAATAGTCAACCAAGATTGGCAGAACCGTGACAGTTAATGGCCACAATGTTGTCTAGGCAACGACGGCCACTTCCGTTTCCTGTTACTATGTTATTGTTTTCTACACACTAAAATGTATACACTATTCCCTAACAAAAACAGTACATACTTTTATTGGATAGAATACATAGGCGAATTGGGACGCAGCAAATGTGATCTATTCAGACCACTAGCTTGCATAGTTTACTTACCAGGAAACATAAACCATATTAAGAAAGAAGCGCAGTGCTAATAATTGTAACCGCAAGTTAAGCATTTGTGCTGAGTGAACACACGCGTGAGTCTGTTCTGTCTGGACAAGCAGGAAACAAGTTAAACTTTAGCACTAAATCTGTCACTAACAGGCCCCTCCGCAAACCCAAATCCCTCCCAATGTGTCGGTAGAAATAACTCTGGAGTTATGAGTCAACGGAGACCGTCTTGATGAACTCTTTCTGTGACATGTCTCATGTCTCTATTGTGACAACCCAACACAAAGTCACATATTGATATGAAAACACTGATTACCATGACTGACCATTATTGCTAAACGTACTTTGTTGACTTCTATTTAATATCTCTCTCGCATTCTCTACATTCTTAAAAATAAAGGTGCTTAGAAGGTTCTTCACAGCGATACCATTTTTGGTTCCACAAAGAACCATTCGGTCAAAGAACCGTCTCTTTCTCACCTTTTTAGTATCCAAAGAACCTTTTTTTCGCAGCAAAGAACCTTTGGTGAAACAGAAAGGTTCTTCAGATGTTAAAGTTTCTTTGTGGAACGAAAAGGTTGTTCTATGGCATCAAAGAACCGTTTGAAGCATCTTTTTTAAGAGTGCTGAAGTAGAGATGTGAGTGCAGACTGTGGAGATTTGATGGAGTTGTGTTGCAAAACAAAATCAAAAGAGTGTGTAATTGTTGAAAAACTCTCTTTGTGTGAAATGAGTTTAGATGGTAGAGGTCAAATAATATGGATTTGAGTAGATGTGATGAGAAATGTTCATATGTTCGGAAGAGTTCATATTGAGATGTTCAATTATATTGACTTTTGATTGCAGACGAGACGAATCTGAGCTCAGACATTGTTTGCATCTCTTCTCAAACTCTATTGAGACATTTTTGAGATTTCAGACATTTTTAAAACACAGATGAGACAAAAGCAAACATTTCCATTTGCTTTTCATTTATCTCATTAATGTCTGGGAGAAATAACTGAGATTTTGAAGAGACCTCTTGAAGTCCTCTCTGGGTCTTTTATGAATGAAGCTGCACTCAAGTGTTCTCTCTCATATGCTTTCATGTCTGAGACTCATAAAGGTTTTGAGAAGTGTCTGTATAACACCAGAGAACATGAGGTAGAATAGAAGAGGAGGACAGCGCTGAACAACACACTTGTAATGAACCTCTTCAGACGTGTTGACAAAGAAATGGATTGTATTGTGACAGCACCTGGCTTCATCTCACCGGGGGGATGGACACGATACTTTCACTTCCCATCACTACAAAGAGGATACACGTCCTCACGCTCAAACTTTTTGTAGCAGTTTAAATGTATTTAAATGTATTATTTCTTACCTTTTGTTGTGGTTTTAAATGAGTAGTTTGAACAGATTCCCCGACATTAGTGTAAACTCCTTCAACGTGTTTAAAAGCATCACGATGAGAGAACGTCCAGACTGTGAAGGAGACAAAATATAATAGTTATAAATAACGCTTTGGTGGCTTCATAATTATTTCGTTTTCTCGTCTGTGTATTATTCTTATACGTCTCCAAACGTTTGACTGTTAGTGTGCTTTAATAGCATGATTCAGAAATATAACCGTCATGTTTACACTTCACACTACACACAGCAGTTTCCTTCAGAAATAGTGCACAGGGTGTCAGACGGTTACAGACGTCTCTCAACTTTTCCGTTTGTGTGCAGGTTTAAATAAAACAAAACTCCTCCACAGCAACTCATTCAGATGTGCAGAAAAAGCCAGCGATCATTTCATCTGCACTCATAAGAGATTCTTCTGAGAGGAGCGGAACAATAAAGAGGAAAAAGATGTCCTTAAAGATTTTTTTTGCAGAATGATGAAAAATCATATTCATTAGTTTTTCAGAACAATTATCTAAACATTTTTAAAACAAGATATATTTTTATTGATGGTTTCACCCATGGTTTTCACCTTTTTTTATTTTAGGGTGAACTGTCCCTTTAAGAAGAACAATTTCTTGGTTTCGGAGAAATCACAAAATCTTTTTGCTTAAAATAAGAAAAAGCCGTGCGCGAAAATGGTGTGTATAGAAAATAAATGTTATTTTTACATTTCGGAGCGGAGCGTATATCATTAATCTTATCGAATTGGCAAACACCTTTTATCTTGTTTGAAGCATAAACTTTTAAGCATAAATTTTACAAAACCTGTCATTTTGATGGTTCTGTTGGGAATTTAGAAAAGCCAAAATTCTTTTTTGCAGTCCTGGTGTGTATAAGGCACCCAACAAACATGTGAAACTTTAGATTTTGACAACACATTTCAAACACATTTAATTTTTTAAGCTTTTCATATTTAAGCCTTGAAACTTGTAACCATGTTTTCACAACTACGTTTTTCAGACGTATTTACAAAACCCCACAAAACGAGCGTTAATCTGTGTTGTTTATATATTTATTTGTAGATGATGTTCTTCTTGAGTTCTATTTTAAATCGGTTGCTGAATTTCAGAGAGAGCTCACATTAGCTGTCAGGTGGCCTCAGAGGTTAATAAAAGGCATCTGTGAGCAGGTTTGGGTTGAGCCGAGCGTCAGGTCACGACATGCAAGTCTGCAGGTGATAGAATGACAGATTTACATTGTTGTCTCTTGCTTTCCTCCTGTTTAATCACTCGATTGCGTAACTGTGAAGCAAAAGTAGATCTACCGCTGGCTACACCTGATGTGGCAACATCAAACCTGCTCTGAGTCTGTTCAAACCTCTCTGTGTCGTTGGCGCAGGACATTCTTGCCATGATGCCCTCAGGTTCTCACGAAATATTTATGCCAGAAAATTTGAAAGAATTTAGAAAAAATATATATTTAATGACTTTATCGGCTAGAAAAGATTTATAATCTGCTTTGAACATGCTGATGCTCTTAAAGTTCCTCAGAGAACACGATCTGACAGAAATAGACATGAATGACCAGATGAGGTATATTTAGAAACAAAAAGAAGCATCAAAACTGATCTTTGTCTGTATGACAGTTTTATATTTTTCATCTTAGTCTAGAGGCTCAGAGATGACGAAGGCCTATTTTTGTAGAGCAGCCCGAAAGTTAGCACAGCAGTAGTTCCCTCGACCTCCCTCGACTTTTTGAAGACCGTGAGAAACAAATGTTCATGATGTTTACATGTTTTGTCAATCAAGATTATCTTTACAGATTAACACAATGTTTGCTATTTTTTTTAGCCTAAATACAATCGGCAGAAGTAAAAAGTTAACACAACGCTATAAACAGACAACACTTTGATCGCTCGATATGGACGTCACCCCCACCAAACCTCGGACAACTTTCTCAAACTTTATTAAAATGTGTTCCTTGGTAAGTTATTACTCTGTGAATGAATACGTGTCTAGGTTTAAAGAGATGTGTGCCCATGTTGCATTATTTGTGAGCTTTATATGCGCAATGACGTGTAACGTCCCCGCCAAAGGAAGTAGTCGCTTTTAGCAACTTGCTGGCAACCTCCGTTTTAAAGACTCAATAAAGGTTTCAAAAATCATGAGCTGTATTTTATGTCATAGAATCAAACGTGAAAATATTTAGACGCGATTTACCAAAGACCCAGAAAAAATTTTTGTTCACCAAAGAATACATTTTTTTTCTCACATATATATATTTTGTGCAACAGAGAGGTTGGATGTCAAAGGCTCTTTATGAAACGAAGCTTTCAAGAACTGGGCCTTGCCAATGTCCTCTTTATTTTAAATAATGGCCAGGATGCTCGGGTTTATCAGATCTTTCTTCATCCAATGATGATTGATAAACTGGCCTTCAGACTTTATATTTTAGCTTTGGGAATAGGGGAAGTATTCGACATCGGGTTAAGATGAATCCAGATCTTGGTTGTGTTTGATTTAAAGAAAACAATAAACCCCTACAGAGAGAAGAGATTGTGGGCATCATTGTTCTGTGAAGGGCACAGAATCAAACCCAAGACACACACACACCCACCCATATTCCCACCCAGCAAGAGCTATCACTCCTCCAGTCTGTCAAAGTAATTTACTGTGACAACATACAACTGCTCACACCAGTGGGTCACCAAAGATTCACTGTTCTGAGACAGACCGAGAGAGAGAGAGAGAGAGAGAGAGAGAGAGATAGAATAACTTTTATATTTATTTTGGGCTCATGGTACTTTTGATATACACCATGTGTAGACATAGTTGTTTCAAATCTGAACACAGAGAAAGATATTTGGAAGAATGCTTATAACCAAACAAATCTTTCCCCCCATTGACTCTCAGGAAAAATACTTGAACACAAAAGAAGACATTTTGAAGAATGTAAGACAGCAAACAGTTCTGGGGCACTTTTAACAACTTTTTTTTCCTACTACGGGAGTCGATGGGGGGCAAAGTCTGTCTTATGAGCATTCTTCCAAATATCTTTCTCTGTTTTTATCAGAACAAAGAAATTGATACAGATTTGGAACAACTCGATGGTGTGTAAACGATGACAGAATTTTAATTTTTGGGTGAAGTATCCCTTTCAAGAGCTATCTAAAGATGTTATCGAAGTATCATGGTATTTCATACTGTATATCTGACTCCATTACTCTATATAGAATCATGTGGATGTGTGAGTGTGAAAATCTCTGCTCTCTCTATACCAAATGGGGAACAAATTGGTGTGTTTGATAAGACAGAGAAGATTGATCTGATGTTTGTTTTACATTAGTGGACGGATTTAAAGCCATAAAAGTGTCGAGATGTCCTCACCTCCGAAACGGGAGGAGGGTGGAAAGAACTGAACCAGCGCGCTCTTCACACACGGATGCTTGAGAAACATGTCACCCCATCACGCGCCTCACATAAAAAAACAGATCACATACAGAAATCTTAGGATGTTCTGCTATTTATAAAATATATTTTAATGACTTTTAAACTTTAACTGCACTGTGACATTTGTTTCTCTGTTTTAGGTTAATTTTGGCATGAAACTGAGATTTGGTGTTTTTTCAAACAATCTCTAACACACAAACCATGATGATAAAAGCATATTTTCTTCTAATAGCTTAAAAAATATATGTTTTGATCAAACTGGTTTGATATCTCACTTTAGGAAAAATAATTCATGCAATTTTGCCGGTCCACAATTCTTTAAGGGTAATTCTAGATAACAGAAGCGATAACTGGAATCAACACTCTTAAAAAGAAGGTCCTTCAAACGGTTTGTTGATGCCATAGAAGAATCTTTTGGTTCCATAAAGATCATCTAAAGAACCTTTTTGTTTCACAAAAGGTTCTTTGTGGCTAAAAAATGTTCTTCGGATTTTAAAAAGTAAGAAAGAGATGGTTCTTTAAAGAACCTTTGACTAAAAGATTTTTAAGAGCGTGGCTCGCTTTTGCACTTTCTTTTGGTGCCAAAATAAAAAATACAACATTTGTTAATTTATGAGCGTTCTGTCCCTTTGAGAGTTTCTATTTGAACCCTAAAGTTCAGTCGAATCGCACAACTCCTGGGCAAGAAAACAGCTCATGTATGTTTCCAACAGAAGAACAAAACACGACTACTTGAGATCTGTCGATGGACAATCTTCGATGGATTCATGAACTTGTAATATAAAGTTGGAATAAACGATCTTGTGTTTCTATCGCATCTCTGAACCCCTGCAGGACCCAAACAATATGATGTGTTGTGATGTGTGTGTGCGATGGGTCCATCTGTGTGCCAGCTTGACTGATCATTGGCTCATGTGTTCCTGCGGTGTGTGAGTCTGTCTGAAGTGTTGCTCCATGTGTTTTGCTCACAAAGGGTGGGCAGAGCTCTCGGCGAGACCACCAATCTGTGAACATCAGGACCGTCGCTCAATATTTATGTAAAGAGTTTCATATCAGATGATAATCATAACAATGAAAGCCAATAATTATTGTCATAAACCTTAGTGTATTTGCCCTCACGAGACTCATTGCTACAAAAACCCTGTGAGGGAAATAAATATAGTCAAGTGTGAGACAACTGCCATTGTTGAGATGTTTGCTGGAACATTTGACTCTATTCTCATTGAGAAACAAAGCCGATGTTCAAGACACATTTTTATTGCTAAGAAAGATTGACAAGCTACCGTGTCACAGAATAGGTGCACCATTTTTATAATGTATGTACCCATAACGTCAAGTGAGCTTGAGCATTATAATTCAATAAAACCTCAACAATGAAAGTATGATTACAAACTCTTTGCCTTAATCTCATGGAGAACTTTCATCACATTAGGAACGAGGGGAAATGAATCCGGATATCTACAGCCGGTGTTTGAGGGAAGCTAAGCCCCGGCGGATTAAAGGTTGCAGGGTGTCGGAACCACAATGGGGTGAAGATCCGGGAGTCACTGGGAAAACAATCCAACCAGCCGTCGTGATTCAACAGCTTCAAACCTTTAAAAACAGTCAAGAGAGACACGTCTGATAGAAAAAGAGCCGACACCAGCAACCATCTGAAGAGTGTGTCATTGCAAAACAAAAATAAAAAAATTGGCCTTTATAATGTGACAAAATAAGAACTCGCTTCACAGTTTTTGATCTTGTTTATATTTTTCTTGTGTCAAATTGCTGGAGTGAATTGTGAACCTGTGTCATGCAGTTCATCTGAAATATAAAATAAAACATTTAAAAGCAGAAACGGCATCGCTTTTATTTCAATTATCCAAAAGCACAAACACAGACTCTCTGCAAGTTTATCAACTCGGAAACACGATTGCTCTTTCCCTCACACTTCACACATACATGAGCTGAAGACCAGTGAACATTGTGTTGAGACGGCGGATGTGTCACCGGGGTCTTGTGTTAACTGTGCTGTGAATAGCAGAGGCCCCACGGTCTCCGGCTCTCTGTGTGTGCCGTCCACCCGCCTAATCTGTTAATGTATGCCTGAGGTCAGGAGGTCCTCCAGCAAATCAATGGGAGGGATTTACACAGCTTTCCCCTGGAATGTGCCTGATCTCCAGTCCTCTCCACGGCCGGGGGGAAAACATTCAGTTTGGCAGCACTGTCTAATTTTCCACAAAATTTAACCGGTGAAAAGCGAACGGGGGGACGCCAGCGACAGCCCACTCTGACATGACGCTACACGCTGAATGATATCAATGCGTAGAAAACCTGAGAACTTTCTTTCACTACATAAATGTGCTTGATATAACGTTTATACAAATTCATGTCCAATTTAACAAAAGTGACACAGAAAAATGTCCAAACCCCGAGTTTTGGAGAAAGTTTTTTTTGTTGTTGAACCAAATACTTTTTTTGTTCTATTTCGGTTAATATTTGTCTGTTTGGTGTAACTGAAGGTAATTAGTTACTGAAATGTTATTAATTTTCCCTTGAAAAAGTAAAGTAAGAGATTACTCAAATTTTTTCTGTATTTTAATTACAGTTACTTCTGATGTAATTCAACAAAATACTTTGTGTAATGTAAGTGTGGGCAATAGTGAAATTGACATAAAAATAAAACTTTCAAATGCATGCTTTTATGTATAATTCTCACGATTGTAATTCTTTGGTCAGTTAATAATACCACTTTTTGTAGTTTTATATGTTATTTGAATAAATTAAGAGTTTTTTCATGTCCAAGCTTGAATCACTTAACTAATCAAAGTTGATGATATAGAAAGTAATTAGTAATTAAATACTTTTTGGAGTGAGAAACTTGAACCGTATTCAAATTACACTATTGAATATGTAATTGGTAACTAGTAATATATTACTTTTTCAGAGTAATTTGCCCCAAACTGGTCAGCTATCTGCAAAAAGACGTGTATCAAAATGACATAATTTGTTAATCATAAGTTTTATGTCGGGCTAAAGTAAGGAGACATTTTTTCAACTTTTTATTTATTTGATTTTTACACATTGAAATGCACTTTGGTAACATTTCTAAACAAGAAGCAAATACTTTATATATTCCATAACGTCTTCAAACTCTACACTTGAGTTATGATGCAAAGATTTTGAGTTAAAATGAGGCCAGAAAACCAACGCCAGTAAAAACACGGTGTCTTAATAGATCACTATTGTGGATAATCACCGCAAAGCCATGTGGTGACACTTTTTGTTCTAAATGTTCTTCTTATCAGATGAGAGAAACTATGACGACACAGATCTGATTAGTGACTTTAAGTCCAGACCTGACGTGATCCGTTTCTCTTTCCCAGCCAGCGGAGCGTAGAAATCTCACCCCTGCTGAAAGAGAAGCATATGTTGTGTTTGGGTGTGATGGTGGAGTCCACAAAAGATCTCTAAATGAGCTTAACCAGCGAGGCTTCACCGGTCAACCATCTGCACCGGACACAAAGGAAAATCCTCACCCCAAAATACACCAAAAAATGACATCATTTATTTATCCTCTTCTGTGGAACACAGTGATTCAGTGGTTTTGTGTCCATACCTTGGAAGTCAACGGGATTCGATGTTGATGGTTACAAACATTCTTCAAAATATCTTCTTTTGTCTTCTGCAGAGGAAAGAAACGCATACAGGTTTGAAATGACATGACGAAGAATAAATGATGAATTCATTTTTATTTTAGGTGAACTATCTCGTTAAGACCAACTTGTGACTGTAGTTACTTCTGCATCAAAAATGAAAGAGTCGCTTCGTATGTATACAGACAATATTACTTTTACATTACCAACATCTTGTTGAAAAAGTGAACAACTTTCCTGACCTAAAGACACGTTAAGGCTAAAAGTGACTTCAGTTTAAACCAACAAATGCAAATGATCAATATTAATATAATAATCTTTTATCACAATTCATTGCAATAAAATAAACCGTAATTGTTGAGTATAATGATGCTTTAATATCAAGAGTTAGAGCGATATTTGTGATATAAGAATTGATATTAGAATATAATAAAGTTTATTAACACAGAATATAATCTCAGTTCGTGGTCATTGAAGCACTATCTTTGCTTCAGATGTCTTTATCAATTTGCAAAGAGAAACAAAAATAGACACCAATGTGTTTTAGATATATCTCTTGGTCTTAATAGGATCAGATGAGACATCATTTCATATTAAACATCAGATATCTGTTGATATTAAAATGACTATTGAGACCTCATGAGACTATATACGAGACACGTGTGAGATCTCTAAGCTACTTTTCATCATCGTTTTCATTTCATTGATGGAGAGGAGAAACAATCAAAAGTGTTTGAAGTGATTTCATCTGTGATGGATCTGGAATCTGTGGACCGGCGGTCAGCATGAGGCTCCTGGCATATAACACATCTGATAAGATCCCATCCCATAAACTAACCCCTCATCTCTTCTCATTGCCATCATCTCTCACTCATCCATCAATGTGTTTCCTGTCTTGGACACCACAGGCTCGGTAAAGTGACAAACATATTTATTCACCCCCCACCCCCATACGCTCCAGCCATCACGGCCCGTCCAACCAGAAGCCCCCCTGCCCTCCGGTTCCCACGGACTGTGTGTCCGTCACTCAAACGGAGTGACAGCTCTATTCTAAAACACCACAGTCGCTCATCTCCACACTGTCGTGAGATGACAAGCTGTCAATCATACTGCATGAAACGAAAGCATTATCGGGTCATAAGGCCAACAAATAATCAAGCGAGAACATGCCATCCTAGTTCACACTGACCCCGACACAGAACCGCCAACATGAAGCATCAGTGAGGATGCGTTCCTTGACAACACCATAGCAACCCTTACAGCAGCATCTGTTTCAATGATACATTTTGTTTGAATTCAATTCAAACGTTTTACTTGAAATTACGATTTCCCATTATTGTCTTGTATTTTTAAGGTTGTGTGTGTTACCATCCTGTGTGATCCAAACATCACAAGAAACAAATAAACAAAACCGAACTAAAAATAAACACTGTAAGCATCATCACCATAGCAACGCCATTACACCCTATCGTCGTGATTTCACATTACAACGCATAATTTAGCTTTCAAAAACCTCAGATGTCAATATTCTGTCGACTGGCCACATTGCGGGTTCTCTTGCGCTCTGTAACCTCCTGTGTGTCAAGACCAAGACAAAACCGGCGGCTCCATCACACTGTCTGTCTCAAAGCAGCGTTCAATAGGAAGAATGTAGCATGCAAATGTGCTTTCTATGGCAAACAGACAGTTGAATGGAGTTGAGCTGGTGCTACAGGCTTCTTGGCACACGGAGGCAAACGCCCCTGTTGGTGCCGTCCAGTGTTCTGAAGCGATTCGTCCTGGGTGGGTAAACAACACTTTCTGTCCCCATTTTCATGCATTTAGGCGGATCACGGGGTGAGAGTTGGCCTGGGTGCCGATCTACATCTTAACCTTCTTTAAACGAAAAAGTAACTGTCATAGCACATCTACTTCCCTTGAATGCCGGTCCTCCTCTGGAGTCCAACTCTCTGTCTGGCCAGCAAAAAACACACAATTCAGGGTATGCTAAGACAGATTCTTTGGTTACGGTAATGTGGTCAGACAAAAGAAAGAGATGTGGGCGATGTCTAGATGAAGAGTCTAGAGCTCATACGCTGGGTTCACACACTTTCCAAAAGGATTCACACCGCACATCCATTTAAACTCTATTAAGTGAGTGTTTGGCTGAACCTGGGAGAAGATGAGCTAATCTCCTCTGTTTCACACACATCTGGAAGATGACCGTGCTCACGTTATTGGATAATGTTCCTTTGGATTGACTTTTAAAGAAAAAGTCCAAGAATCATCTTGCAGGTGTCAAAGAAAAACTGTGAGCGACAACAAAAAATCATAAAACCTTTTAAGATAAACATATACTGAACTATAGCAAACACCATTGCATTGTATATTAGAAGAAGAAAATCTTTGTGTTGAAATCGATAACTGCCCATGCTTAAATTTTCATCCATTTTTATTTAATTTTAAATAACAATCTGTAACGTTTGCCTCTGTATGGTTATCTCTCTTTAATTTATAAAACTGCAGGTTACTTTACATGCTGATGCACAAGTGATGTTAAATCTGAAATTTCCAACAAAACTGTTGAAATCACTCTATTGTGAAATGGGGGAAGGAGAAAACTCCATTTTTACTTTCTCAACCCAATAAGGTTAAGGATTGCAGCTTTAAATATATAATAATATATAATAGAGAGCAAATGGAGACATGCTCATGTCATCTGCCGCCTTCAGTTATCTCAAGCATCTCCTCTTAAGTTAAAGTGGAGCTAACATGCCATGTCATGCATTCTGACTTCTTTACAGTGTTAAACATTCCTCTCTCTCATGCTTAACATTGTCAACTTGTTAAAATCGAGTTGGACGCATGACGTAGTATTTCTGTGCTTGATAAACTCCCCCAGCACTCCAACTTGTTTCGGAAAGGTTTTCTTAAAGTCTGGATTCCGGTTTTGTAACAGAGATCCTATCGCTTTTATTGGGCGAAAGAAAAGTTTGTCTTATCAGTTATCATTATCAGTGATGGATGTTATATAAACGGGGATATAACGCTGGATTTGGAGAACGTTGGAGATAGATGGCGCGGTCCCAGTGCTAATAGATTCCAGACATGAACCGCATGTGGTAAGTAAAAACTAAGTCATACATCTGGGTTTTGTTGGCAATTGTTGCCAACGTGCATAATGTAGAAAACATGAAGGGATTAATGTGATGATGTGTTGTGTGCTCGTGCTGTAGTTCTGTCACACCGCCCGTCTCCAGCAGCTCCAGTTTTTCCGGAAATAATTGTACAGCTCTTTTATAAATGTGATCAAACTAAACACTCTTTCAAGATACGAAGTATGCAACACTTCTCTATGGGTACTCAAGATTAATATGAGATTGGCAGAAACCACGTGTGATACCTGATCTTTAAAGATCTTAAAAACATTTCACTTTGTCAAAAATCTCTCTTTTGTTTCAACTTACTTTATTTAAATGTTGAGACACTTCAGACTCCTGACACTGTGTCATCCAATGGCTTCTATTAGTAAGTGGTTTAATCTTCAAATTCTTCATTCTTGATTTACAGCCAACCTGTATTCTATACTGTACTGCATGAACACATTATAATATTAAACACACAGATCCTTTCCTCCTGTCTTCAGCTTCACTTATTATTCATTTTTTAGGCCTAGCAGTGACGGCCACTGTCATAACCATCAAAACCCCAAACTTCCAGATGCTGCAGTGCCACAGACCCCTGAAACTGCACGTCTGGGCATATGGATGTTTGGGGTTTTGTGAGTGAATTCAAATTATCTTTAAATTCCCTCCAGACCTGGGTACAGAGAAGGAAAAGAGAAGAGACGGAGAGAGAGGCGTCAGAAAGTTGTTAGTCTCTCTCTCTCGCTCAGGATTCCTGTATAATGATCCGACTGTAACACAGCTTCTCTCAGCCAACTGAAACAAACGTTTCTGCCAATTTCTTTCCGTTTATTTCTCTCCATTTTTTTCATTTGCTTTTTTCCTCTTATTACACACCAAAAAAAGCATACAGTCAGAATCTGCATTTAATTTGCATGGCACCGTTCCCCCTCTCCCTGTCTCTCTCTCTCTTTCTCTTTCTCTCTTATTTTCTTGTGCATTCAGCAAATACTGCGGCCAAGTGGAGGATTTGCGGCTGGTGGTTCTCCAGCGGCATTTGAGGATATTTTCTGAGAAACAACAGAGTTTCTGTGCTGTGGTCTCAAACACTGACCTCTGCAAATCATCTCAAATCTAAAGACAATAAGGGACTGGAAAAATGCAACGTTTGATTTTCAGATGCTCAACAAGTAACTCAGGAATTGAAACAGCATGTTAGTTCAGATGCTTCATCAATTTTATTAATTTCATTAAATTAGTTCATTTAAAAGTATATTAAATGTGGTACTATATTACAGAATACTATGAATATACTCAATGAAAAGTAAATACTCTGTGTTAGCAGAATCTAAATGTGGTGACAATCAGTCTAATTCTCTTCAGTACTTCTCCCTTCTTGACGTCAGAGTGTTTTATGAACTCAAATAATATTCAGTCTCTTCCAATATATTTCTTTGGAATATTTATTAACAAAATTAACAGAAAAGACCAAAGTGTTACAGGATCAATAAACTTTGTCGCTGTCAAATGACTGTGTCATTTTTTTCTTTTAACCTTCGACATGACGTAACTATTTACAACTATGTTACTGGAGCTTCACTTGTAAAGTGAAATTCAAATTGCTCTTATTATTTATCATAATACTTAAACACAAGTCTACTGGCTTAACAATATAAAGTTATGACAAATGATGACTCTTTCACTAAACATTCAATTAATTTTGCATCGGGCGCATCATTTTCATGAAAATTCTTTGTGGTCCTTCGCCTTCCTTGTATTTAATTTTTTAATAAAATCACATCTCTTTTAAAGCTCAGTTATTTCTCCTTGACAATTATCAAATTAAATGGTTTGTTTCTTGCATCTCAGATATATCCCCTGAGAAAAAGGATCAGAAATCTAACAAATGAGTTTCAGAAGAGATGTCAACAAACAGAGCACAGGTTTGTCAAGTTTTCAGTCAATGTTACTGAAGATCTTGATATGAATTAAAACATTTCTCATTACATTTGTCCAAATCCGGTTTATTTAACCTATTTTATATCAATAATATACATTTTTCACCTCCACACTCTGAGCAACATCTGAGAATATGTTAAAACTGAGACACAACTGAGAACTCACATCACAACATCACATCTCCTGAACCATGACAGAGCAACATCTAAACAATCAAATTGTTTTTATATTCCAATAGTTTTTATATTCCCATCTAACCACTTCAGTATCACACTTTAAAACAAACAGACAGCAGACAAGGTTAATGTATATAAAGAGAGAAGTGCTCCGTGAGACTCGGGCGGTGGTCCAGGTGTGAGGCTTTGCTTTGGAACACACAGAGAGTGAAGAAATGTGCTGCTGGATGTTTCTATAAGTCAACTCACTCACGCACCCGCCGGCTCCTCGGCCAGACAGAAGGGAGTGAAACGTCTCAGTATAATCTGGCTCTCAAAGACACGGAGTCTCTCGTCCAAAAGCCACAGCACTGAAGAGCAGGTATGTCCTCGGGGACCGCAAGCAAATTCTCTGCTTTATCCCAAACTCATCCCGCTGAAAGAATCCATTTACGGCTGGATTTATAAGGGCTACCGGGTAAACCACGGCTCTCGGGTTCGGTTCTGAATCACAGAGAACAGAACAAACATTAATTACAGTTTCAGGGCCTTTTATTGGGAAGGGCAAACATTTTGTGAGCTTCTTCTTCAAAGTTTTTAAAGAAAACAATCCTCTAAGGTTACATAAACATCTTTTAAAGGGATAGTGTTCACTGGTGGACTTCTCAGGAAGCTCAATAATCTGACCTTAATTAAATCAAGAACAAAACCCGTATGCAGGTTTTTCCATTCCTCTTGATATTCATCTGCAAAGAAATATATAAAAAAAACATTACAGATATTTAAAAATGTCTTCCAGTCTTTGGCCATGGTAAGCATATTTCTGTGAGTATGTTCATGTGTATTATAGATTTGTGATTTTTTTTCCCATTAAATGGTTATTTTCCCAGTCTTCTAAACTACAGTATACGTGAACAAGCCAAAGAGCAAGTAAACAAGTAGGACATTTTCCTTTTTGTCTTTTTAATATATATTAAAAAGCTCTTATTGATGATAATTTGATGGAATTGTCATAAACTGTATGAATAAAACATTTAAGAGCAAACTCTTGCCACTATTTTATGGGGTGGCTAATAAACCCGTACGAATGACTTCATTCCTACATTTAAGAATGATCCGTTTTCACCTCATTGACGATTAGATTTAATGATTTTGTTTTTGCATGTTTCTAACAATCTTTCACTGTAAAACTTTAGTTTTGCATCAGGTTTGCCAGTTACTTACACCGTGTCTACACCGGACGCGGGCGACACGACACAACAAAAGACAATCGAACACATTAGAAACCATTATAATTTGAAAAAAAATCCACACTTGTCGCGTCGCGCCACATACGGTGTAGACAAGGTTTTACAGTATTTAAAAAAAAAAAATTTAAACATCCACGTACCTAGTTCTTATATTTTCTTTTATAACCAAGACTTTGATAAACCAAGACTAACTAAAACGAATTTAAGAAGAATTCAATAGTTTATCTAGAAAACAAACAAAAACGCTTGCTCATTTATTTTGATTGTTACACGGCTCGTTGGAATGCTTGTTTCTGATTGGCCAGTCAGGACATTTTCCCAGATAATAACCTCTCAAAACTTATAGCACACGGCGGGCCTAATGCAACAAAAAGTTTTTTGACAAATTAAATGTAAATACATCTTTTAATAACATATAGGACATTATATTTACAAATGATTAACCAAAATTGCCTGTTTGTGACATTTAACCTGCTTTGCGTGGGGTCGTGATCACACTGTCGGGGCTTATTTCTGCAATAACAACCAGCTGTATATTTTCCCTTACTTAAAGTTGAACTCAAATTGAAAACGGTACCAATAGGAAAGTAATTAAATCTACAGTACGTTACTGTCAAACTACAAGTTTTACAGTGTATATTTTAGTCTGATTTACAATGTATAGATTCATAGGGATCAGCCACACTGTAAAATAGTTACAAATTCCCCCGAGAACAGGCTGATGGCTTCTACACATTACACAGTATATACGGCCGTACTGGCAATGCAGCCGTACTCGAGGATACCACAGAGATTCAAACCATTAGCTTGATAATTGAAAAAGCAGTCTGTCATTTTATGAGGCAGATGAAAGTAAACACGCTGAGGTGGATTTGTGAAGTACAGAAGCGTGGAATCCATCGGGCTCCCGCAGGTCTGAGGTGGTGAGATCCAATGAAGCGTGTCTCCGTTCTCAACTTCAACATCCAACAATTAAGAGAAGCTCTCTTCCCATTCCACATCGCTCAGAGAAGATCGATCTTCCCAAGAACCCAAGTCAGAAACCAGAATCTCAACGCATCAGATCTGAGACATCTCACAGATTTATAGTCGTGTGGACTGTTGGTATTGGCTTTGCATTCAATCCTTATCATTAAATAAATAAATAAATACATCATGATGGCATACTACTGCGTTAGATTATGAAGTTGTTTTAAAAAATCTACAAACATAAACCAAATAGGGGTTTTCAAAACAAGAAGTAGGCGATTCGTGAAATTAGGAGTGCAGAATATTCGTGGAGCATCTATCATTCATTACTGACGTCAATCTTTCAACACAGCGAGATCTTATTCTTTCGCTGTTGGAAAAAATAATTATAACTCTGAATCACTCTCGAAATCAGCGCTCCATCCATCAGGACATTGAGTTTGTGGTCAAGCAGACTGGTCATCGCCTGAGAGAGATGGAGAGAAAGTTTTGGACGAGTGAAATGGAAACTTGTTACTCCACCCGTATGTGGACGGTAGAAATGAGTCGGGTTTGCTCTGGAACAGATATACTCTTCTAAACCGAAGTACATATACTTGTATTTACTCTCTGTGTGACACCCAAACCTATGACACGTTTTATATCTTAAATGAATTTGAAAATGATAACACTTTCTGACTTTTGTGAAACGTGTGGTCAATCACAAAGGCAATAAATGTCTGAGGATCTGTGATTTACACACAAGAAGAAAGAGAAGACTGGCTTCACCGCAGAAGCTCATAGATAATAAACACGGCCTACACAAAACACATTGTGTAAAAAAACCGCATCCTCGTCTTGACACACAATGGGATATTATATTCAAAAAGCTAAAACCAGCAGTAACGTCTTTATACTTTTGGCTTTTCTGAAATCACAACCGAATCCAAATAAAGTAATATTGGTCTCATAATAAGATCTACGGGGTGTATGAATTGTGTGTAAAAATAAAGACGCACATACTCTGAAAATGAATCCTAAGAACAATAGCAGTTCTTGGAAGAATTGGTTATTGCAGAATATTAATGAGAAAAATACACCGTTTACTGCGGTAAAGCGCCGATCCAAGCGCTCTTACAGCATCAAATGAGGTGTAAGGTCAGAAGCGGTGTATCTTTACAGGACAAATATCTAGTTTATGAGAGTGAACAGTAGTGATGCTCATTGCTTTTACAGACAGAATCATTAGATGAATGTGCTTATTCATGACACAAACCAGGTGAAGAAACTGGCCAGCGAAACGTTGTAAAGAGTCATTAGATCTCATTAAAACAATCAACTCAATCTTCAGAAAAACGTCAGCGTGACTGATTCATCAGGCTTTAAAACTAAACCCGTCCCACAGGGTTTCTGCTGTCCACGCTGGACCGTAAATATTTTCATTTAGACAGTTTTGTGTTGTGTTCTCGCTCCCCTCAGCAGGGTTTCAACACTGTTGCCAGATAACATCAGCCTTCACAAAGAGTCTTATACATTAACTTCATTTCATGAGCTTTGGAGGAGAGATTAAGAAAGAAAGAAAGAAAGAAAGAAAGAAAGAAAGGATAGGATAGGATAGGATAGGAAAGGAAAGGAAGGAAAGGAAGAAAGAGATAAAGAGATAGATAGATAGATAGATAGATAGATAGATAGATAGATAGATAGAAAGAAAGAAAGAAAGAAAGAAAGAAAGACAGAAAGGAAGGAAGGAAGGAACGGGCCCCCTAGGGAAATTGTTTTTATTCTTGTAAAAGTGTTGTTTTGTGACAATTTGTGTTACCAAAGTTGAACTAAAACAGTGATCCATTCTGTAGTCAGACAGAGGTCATATGTGACCCTGGATGACAAAACCAGTCTTATGGGTACATTTTTCAAAATTGAGATTTATACACCACATGAAAGCTGACTAAATACACTTTCTATTGATATATAGTTTGTTATGATAGGACACTATTTGGCTGAGATATAACCATTTAAAATTCTGGAATCTGAGAGTGGGAAAAATCTAAATATTGAGAAAATCGCCTTTAAAGTTTTCCAGAAGTAGTCCTTAGCAACGCATATTACTAATGATGGGAAATAAATGAAACTTACACCATTGATTAACCACAGCTTAAACTTTATACACACAAAATTTCATAAAATTAATTTTCCAGGAACATATAAAATTTTACACCTGAATTTTACACTTGAGCTGGCAACGAATCATCAATAACAGAGGCAGACCAACATGCTAAGATGATGTTTTGTTTACATTTTGTCAGAGCAAAATTGGCATAACTTTGACAAACAACTCATGAAAACCACTACTTTGTAAAGAAGGCATTTAAGAACGTATGTGACTGACTGACCTGAACTTTGAAGAATTTTCCCACTCAAGCGGGTCGAATTCTGAGTCTGCAGTGAACACTTTGTATTCCTTCATGGCACGGAGTCGAAGCGATCTAAACATTAATTGAATTCGTCGTCTTCCGGGGCATCCTCTTATGTCAAGCCGGTCTCTGGACATTCTGTATTATCTTCCCAATGATTTGCGAAACAATCATTTACTAGGTTCGTTAAATTATTGCTTCATTAGCGTTTAGATTGAGCAAACGCGCTTCCATCAGAATCCATGTTTTGAAGCGCGATCATGACGGATTGTGTACGCTGCGCACGTGAGACGCTATAGCAGGCCGTTGCTAAGAGGAAACAGGTTTGTTTAACACTCTCTATTGGCTTACCCTTGTAATGACATAGAAGAGAGTAGATTAACTTGAAAGCGGAATCTCTTAACTTTACATAGATACCAAACTTGAATGGGTAGTTATCATAGAGCGGACAGCAGCGAGTTAAGTTTGTAGGCATGTTTCTGACCATTTTTTGTTCGCGATATTAAGGGATCGACTCACATAAATAAAGTTTTGATATATTTACGGTAGGAAATTTACAAAATATCTTCATGGAACATGATCTTTACTTAATATACTAACGATTTTTGGCATAAAATAAAAATTGATCATTTTGACCCTAACAATGTATTTTCGGCTTTTGTCAGAAATATACCCGTGCGACTTACGACTGGTTTTGTTGGCCAGGGTCACATATGTAGTTTTACCATGAATAGTTAAACCACATGTGATTTTCGTCAGAGAAATTCTAAAAAGAAACACGTTTACATGAGGCGTTTGTGTATTTTTCTGTTCAATGACATAAATGAAGTCAGAATTGTCATATTTGGGTGAAGTTTTTCTTTACAAAAAGTTCAGAGCATCTTCAGATGGCACAAAATGTAAAAAACATTAAAAGTCCAGCAATATTATCATGCATGGAGTCAACAAGAATGGGACGGCAATGACCCAGTTCAACATCTCAATCCTTAACATTCATCAATATGCATGAGAAGAGATGTAAACATGCCTCTGGTCCATCGCCAGACACGGAGGAGAGTCTGACACGTGAAAGAGTTAAACACAGCAGGAGGATGCTAACAAAACAACAAGGTTTCCATCTTACAACCAAGAGTGTATTGTCACAGTCGCCATGGCAACCGCTCCACTACCAGACGCTCTCCATTAAAAAGAGCTTCATTATCCCACAACTCAACACAACATCAGATCCGCACAATATAAACAGTGTTCAGAGAACAAAACAAAGCCTCTACAACAGCTGACAGAATGTCTTCATGAAGGATTCACCGCTAATAAATGATCAATCACTGACTAATACTTTACTTCCCATGAAAGTGTGAAGTTTTGTGTGTTCTATTTTATACATGTTTATATTTATTATTTGTAATATATGTATTATATCATTTACTTATGTATTTATTTAATATTTTTATTCTGGTGTTTTTGCTGTGAACAAGTTTTTTTCAGTAAGTAAATTCCCATAAAGACAAAACAGCTTGACAGATTCACAAATATCCAAACACAATTGCACAAATTAGACTTTTAAAAAATAAATGCCTTCTACTGTACATGAATAAAAAATTATTTAAAATTGTATTTTTTTTTAATAAGCACATGACCAGTCAAAAGTATAGACACTTTACTGATTGTCTGATTTAAAGATGGCACCTCAATTTGATTATCAAATAATAGAAATTTCTTCAAAATTGGAATGAGATATCTTAAGCACCTGTGAAATACTGTTGCTCCTCACGTGTGGCCAAAAGCAGCATCACACTCCATCATCTGTGATTTGTGTTATATTACACAGCCAAATGTGACAAATAGAAGGTGTGTCTGCATTTTGCCAGAAACATCAAACAATATCTGCAAAGCAAAAGTGACTTTTTCATTTCCTGATGAATGAAGATGTGAATGTGTGTATGTCCACATAAACATGTCAGAGCACGTCAGCGCACATCTCAGGGTGGGACTCACGTCTCTTCACTGTCTGCATTGTGGCTTTTCAAGAAACAAGATGGCAAGAATAACTTCCAATCAGATCTGAGAGTTATAAATATTCTCACAGACAAAAAGACGGCAGAGAAGAGAGGAACAAACATGACAAAGATGAATCTCATCTGAATACAAACACAGCCGTGTGAAAGAACTCAGTCTGATTTCTTAGGTCATTTTTGGTGTACTCATAAATAAAACTAAATTTGCAGCTTTGGTCTTTTCTTTATATAGCCTAGAGCTGTGAGTGTAATGGGATGTGATTCAGCGGCTTAATATTTTAAATTAACTATTAAAACACAATCAAAAGGATGCATATTTGTAATATCTTTGCGCAGAATGCAAAAAACAATTTTGAAACTGCAATTTTTTACTTTTGCATCTCTCTGTTGCTATCTCTGTTTGAAAAATGAAATCGCAGGTTACTTTATGTATTTGTCTTATGGGTTGAAGTCAACCGATTTTTATGTACTTGTCCAATAAGTAAATTTTGGTTTATTTTACCCAAATATGTCATGGATTGCAGCTGTTTGTATAAATTAATAAAATATATATAATAATAATGTAATGTCTACATTAAGTAATGTCTTAATTCAGTCATGACTAAATGGTGCCATGCTGCTATGACTTCACCCTTGCAGAGGTAAAGGGCGTCCGTTCTGTGTTTAAATCATTATAGTCCTTAATTTACAACACTTGAGTCAGAACATAAGAATCAGTCTCAAACTTAACTCCTATAAAAGTCTCCTACTCTTAGAAAAGTCATTCTTCTTACTAAGAATGTTTTGACACTTCAGTCAAAGTTTAAGACCACTCTTTTTTTTTAAGAAGCTTAATACATATGGGGCCTGGTTTTCTTAACATTACATCTACATTACAATAATATAATTTTTGTTTGTTTTTGTCTTTCTTCCTGTGAAGTTGCTCTGTAACAATGAATCACTGTGAAAAGCGCAATATAAATAAAACAGAATTGAATTGAACATCTTTGCTAGTGTTTCTAAGGTGTTCTAGGTGGTTGCCAGGACGTTGCTAGGGTTTTCTGAGTTGTTGCCAGGCCTTGCGATTATTTCCAGGTGGTATACAGGCCGTTGCGACGGTTTTCTGAGTTGTTGCCAGGCCAATTCAATGATTTTCTAGGTGGTTGCCAGGACGTTGCTAGGGTTTTCTGAGTTGTTGCCAGGCCTTGCGATTATTTCCAGGTGGTATACAGGCCGTTGCGACGGTTTTCTGAGTTGTTGCCAGGACGTTGCGATGGTTTCTAGGTTGTTGCCAGGACGTTGCTAGGGTTTTCTGAGTTGTTGCCAGGACGTTGTGATGATTTTCTAGGTGGTTGCCAGGACGTTGCTGGGGTTTTCTGAGTTGTTGCCAGGACGTTGCGATGATTTTCTAGGTGGTTGCCAGGACGTTGCTGGGGTTTTCTGAGTTGTTGCCAGGACGTTGCGATGGTTTCTAGGTCGTTGCCAGGACGTTGCTAGGGTTTTCTGAGTTGTTGCCAGGACGTTACGATGATTTTCTAGGTGGTTGCCAGGACGTTGCTAGGGTTTTTTGAGTTGTTGCCAGGACGTTGCGATGATTTTCTAGGTGGTTGCCAGGACGTTGCTAGGGTTTTCTGAGTTGTTGCCAGGACGTTACGATGATTTTCTAGGTGGTTGCCAGGACGTTGCTAGGGTTTTCTGAGTTGTTGCCAGGACGTTGCGATGATTTTCTAGGTGGTTGCCAGGACGTTGCTAGGGTTTTCTGAGTTGTTGCCAGGACGTTACGATGATTTTCTAGGTGGTTGCCAGGACGTTGCTAGGGTTTTCTGAGTTGTTGCCAGGACGTTGCGATGATTTTCTAGGTGGTTGCCAGGACGTTGCTAGGGTTTTCTGAGTTGTTGCCAGGACGTTACGATGATTTTCTAGGTGGTTGCCAGGACGTTGCTAGGGTTTTCTGAGTTGTTGCCAGGACGTTGCGATGATTTTCTGAGTTGTTACCAGGACGTTGCTAGGGTTTTATGCATTCTTAAAAAATGTTGGGTTCTATAAACCTGTGACTGGGTAAAACAAGGTCAAACCCAACCAGTGGTTTAAATGAAGATATAAATCATTCATATTTGACTCAACTCAGAGTTAGGATGGTTGCAAGGATGGTGATCGGGCGTTTGGTTTTTGTGGCACCTAACCCCTAATCCTACATTTTAAAGGAATAAGAATAAGAAAAGTATTGAGTTTGACTAAACAAGCAGTGCACAGTCCGAAAAAGACAGCAGAAATTGTGACAAGTTGAAAATCTAGAGGAATGAATTTTACAGACAAAAGTTAAGACAGCGAGTGCGATTCGGTCTAATCCTCCAGAGAGAAAAGCTCTGTGTTTAGACAGCGGCACAGCTAATCCAGGGCCCCGTTCACAATACACTTCATATCTTCACCAGGCCACTGCACTTCCGCTTGTTCACGAACCCCCATCAAGCCCGGGTACCATAAAAACACACAAAGATAAAGAGTTTGGAAACTTTGACACACAGATGAAATACACAAATGGTGCCATCACAGTGCCAGACGATCAGAGCTGCAGACTGAAAAGTATAAACACACAGAGCTCACAATATCTCAAATGCTTTCCCAGCTGCCAAACCAAACACGTTGCATCCAAAAAGAACACGGCGTCCTATTTACAAGTCAAAGGGCCCAAAACAGTCAAGACAATTATAACATCACAAAACAAGAACACAGAAAAAGCAAACTCACCCGCTTCATATGATCCTGCGTCAGTGCCAGCAAAAACATGTATGAAGAGCGCATAGATCCCACACACACACACAGAGACACATTTTCAGCGTTCAGACGGAGAAAAACAAACTTCAGATGAAGCGAGAGATCACAGCAGCCAGAGGAGAGATAGTCTTCACATCTGCTTACTATTACAAACCAATAACTGAGAATATCACTTATTATCAAATATGATCTGTAAATCCACACGCTTTAACACTCATCAAGTACAGATCTGAGATTTGATCCTTCGAAAACTAATATGGCCGGACGGATATCACATACATGGAATACCGTAGTACTGTTTGACTGACACATGGCACACTCGCAAAAAAGTATACTAACTATAAATCATTTCGGAAATGTAGTTTTAGGAAACCTAAGAAAAGCTGAAGTATATTTTTAGGTATATTTTGTGTAGAAAAGTTGTAAGTGCACTTCAATTCATCTTAAAACTGAATGGTTTGCTTTTTAGTTTAGTTTTAGTTTGCTTTTGAAGTGTAACGGTGGTGAACTTTGAATACACCAACAGCTCACAACAAAGTTCCCAAAGAAGTACATAAAAATATGTTTTATATATTTTATTATAATAGGTACATAAATAAAAGTAGTATATTACACAAACCAAGGTAACACCATGGTACAAAATTAAAAGGGGATGTGTTAAAGGCTGTTTCTTTGTTAATGTGAATGCAGTCTGAGAGTTTCAAACAAACCGTGTCTGAATCTACATCTGAGCAATCTGAGATGAACCACTAATGAGTGTTTATATGAAACTATTTAATCATGTAAATGATACATAACATTACACACCAATCTAAATAATCTGAGTCACAGAACCCAGCGTTTACATTTTCCTCTCTGGAGAAGGAAGCGCAGTATTTCCTCTGGTTCATGTGGCCTATTGAGATGGAAACTCGGCGGTTAATGCCGTGAAACATGAAGAGAGTCAAATCCTCACCAGCACCACAAAATAACCAGCATCCCAATCCTGTGGTCGCTTCTTGATGTTACAAACTCATTTCTTCAATGCAAACTGTGTGCGTAACAGAGTATAATGTGGGTTCAAACTTATCTCAGACAGTTTTTCAAGCATCATCTATGGCAAGCCGAATTAGCTTTTAATCATTCTCAGGATATGCATTTTTGATATCATCAGTTGAATTTCTAATAGTAACAAATTATATTTTTGATATTAGTGATTACATTTTCGTGAATTCTTGATAACAACAATTATGCAATCACTCGCAGAAATTTGTATTCTTGATATCAAAAATGTATTTCAACTAGTAAAAAACGTAATTCTTGATATGAATTAAATATCACAATAGACTGCCATTCAAATTCAATTTCAGATATCAGTAATTAATTTCTTACATGTCAAAAATCTTATTTCAGATATCAGAAATACAATTCTTATTAGTAAAAATCATAATTTTTAATTCGGTTTGCCATAATCATCGGCGTTTACTGTGACGTGCTGTAGGATGCTGAAAGCAAGGTTGGAAAAAGATGGCATTTCCAGATTTGGACTAGATCTCATTTCACAAGGAAGAACGGGGTTTAAACTACCGTACTGTATAGCTGTCTATGCATCCAGGCTTCCTCAACCATCAACATGAGAAAATAGAGAACATATCACAGCTCGTCTCTAAAGCCACAGGGGCTGATGGGATTGAGTGAGGTCACTGACGCAGGACTAAATGATTTAAGACTACATCGTTTTGTTTGTCAGCACTGATGAATGTAGCCCAACTGGTTGGCAGCTCACAGTTGTGGTTAGATGATGGCCGTGTGTTTTATAGCTCTGGCTCCAGAGCTCCGCTGGCGCAGCAAACACACGGCAAAGAGAGAAACTAAACCAACGTGACACTGCCAACACATTCACAGCACCAATGAAGAAGTACAGAGACGTACAGTCTTGACCTCAGATCAAAACCTACACGCACACTACAATGGTCAACTATAAATGGAGACTTGGAAAAAAAGCTGTCATTCTTTATTCACCCTCATGTCATTCAAAACCTGTATGTGACTTCAGTTTCTTCAGTGGAACACAAAAGAAGATATTTTGAGAAATGTCTCTGTGGTTTTGTGTTCACACAATAGAAGTCAATGGGGGACCAGTGTTGTTTGATTATCTTCTGCAGAAGATATTTTGAAGAATGTCAATAGTCACAAGATGTAGAGATCAAGTAGACTAATGTCAATGTAGTATTAGTATGCTTGTAAGTGTAGGTTTTATAAAACTCATGGGACAAAACTAGGCCATTTTCGGTTTCTTAAAAGTATAGTCTACTTTAATGTTACAGCAGTAAATTTTAACCTTACAACTACGCTTCTTGTTTAATGTACAATCAGTAAACATATGCAGCAAGATAACTGATCATTTTCGTGTTTAATACTTGTACAGTAGCACATTTTTAGATGATGAAAGTACACTTTGAAGTACGCTTTCAGTACACTAATAGCTTTTATACTCCATGTATACTTCTTTAAGTCAACTTTACGTCATACTGAGGAGTGCATAGAAAGCATACTTTCTTACTTTTAGTGTAAAAGAAGTATACCAACAAACCCCGTCAAATAAGGATAACCATCACTTTCGTAAAAGCACATCGTCCTACAATGTAAGACCGAGTTTGTGCGCATCATTATCCACAGTAGAAAATAGTTACGAATTGCTTTAAGAATGTTTTCAGTCATTTAAATGTAATAGTTAATAAGTGGAAAAACAAACAATAAAACTAAACGTTGAATAAAAACGTAATAAAACGCGGGTTGTGAACGGACACTGCCGAGCCGTTCTCATTTCAGATGATAGGAGTTCTATAACAGTATCCATTGCCACGCTTCACTTCTGTGTTTGTCATGGCAGCTCAGTCTAATGAGAAGCAAAGAACACGGTGAGCTGTGGACTTCTTATTCTCGGTCTTGTTTTGTATTTCTAATGGACGAGATTCACCAGCAGACGCGGGTTTGGTCAAGCTTCAAAGAGTGGAGATGGAAAGGTGAAACTCATTTCAAACACATTCAGATCGCAGCGTTTCCTCAGAGCGCTGGCGTTCACATGGTGATGAAAACAGGTTAGCTCATGAGACTCCCGTCGAGGTCGTCTATTTAAGGTTTGTGTCATGAGGTTTACTTTGCATGTTGGCTTCGGTTCCTGGTTCTCGATCAAGGCCACCCACCCCTCTTCAGCGCGGTCACGTCATGGACAAAACACAGCGTCCCTGAGCCAGTCAGCATTCACACTTCTGTGTCTGGACCAGATGATGATGTCACCTACAGCTGGAGGAAGAGATGATGCTGCTGTGTTATACCATGACCCCAAGAACCGTTTGGACACTTTTTCTAGACACAATGTCAAACGTCCAAATACTTTTCGCTTTCATGTTTGTGTATGTGTACTCAAAAAAACAAAACGAAAACAAACTAGGTGTGTTTTTGTTTGTTTTTTATTTAGTTTGAAATAAAACAATAATATTAAAATAAATGCACTTAACCTATCATTTCAACCAGACAAAGACAAAGTGGGAAAAGACAAATGTGTTCATATCCGTTTCGACGCCCATCTCAACATCTCAATCCGTGTCATGGCACAGCAACTGCTTTAGAAATTTATTTCAATACTTCGGGTCAATAATGCAAATCCATGTCATGAAACATTGGTAATACAGAACTCTTAAGAAGAGTAGCGATCTATCTGTCGTAGCTTAACACATCCGTGTGGTTCAGAGGGCAACCTTGGTTTACAACTACACAACTTTTAAAAGAATAGTTCACCCCAAAACCATCATTCACTTAAAACCTCTATGTGACACTTTCTCCTGCAGAACACAAGAGAAGATATTTTGAGAAATGTCTCTGTGGTCTTCAGTGCAGGTCAATAGGGTTCGATGTTGTTCGGTAACCGTTCTTCGAAATATCTTCTGTTGTGTTCAGCAGAAGAAAGAAAGTCGTATAGGTTTGGAGTGACATGAGCATGAGTGAATAAATGATGAAAGATCTATCCCTTTAACACCCGAACAGACTGAGTGACTACGCCGAAATAAAATGCATGTTTAATTTAATGTGTTTTATGTTTGGCAGGGTAGAATTTGCCCTCACACACATTGATTTGTGTAACTGCATAGATATCATTTACATTAGTGAATTGTGAACGGCTTATATTTGGGATACACTGTGATATTAAACATGTGCCCGTTTTTATTTGTGTTGCATGCCAGCAAGTGGGATTACAAAGCGTTGGGCAGATATATTAAAATACCACTCAAACAGTCGATTCTGAAAGACAGAATGAATACATATCAGTACAAAAAAGACACACCGATGAGAAGAGAAAAACTGAGAGAGAGAAACCAGCCCAGAAAGACGGTATTATGGTTCTCTAGGATCTGTAAAGCAGGATTCTCTCAGCACACGTCTGGCCCACCAGACCGGCGTACTGCTCTACATCATTCTCCTCATTGGAACCCTTCCGCTTGCGGGCGTAGGCGGCGTACGGCATCACCGTCCTTTTGTGAAGAACAAGAGCTTTGCCCACATCCTTCAAAGCCTGAGCATCACCTACAGAACGATAAAAAGAGACCAGTTATTAGAGTTTTTGTTGGAATAATGTGCACTGATAAAGATCAGGAAGGAGTCTCCGAAATATGTTTTGCTTTTTGCTAACATTGCTAGTTGAAAAGTTAACTCTGTTAGTGGAATGTTGGAAGCATTGAAAGTCGTGTATAAATGTACACTGTCAAAAATGACACGGTTATTTACTTAAAAATATTAGGTAATATTGTTAGCATCATTTTTTTTTACTCAATATTTCGTGAATAAATCAAGTAAAATCACCTCAATTATTTGAGAACATATCACGTGATAAACTTTAAAAATTAACTTCTTGTTCAGTTTAACATTTATTATTGTTTACATCATATATGATGTACAAGTAATCTAAGAGTGAAAATAACACCTCCATGACCTGAGCACAAACGCCGCTCTTCTGAACGAAGGTAACCACCAAACTCATAAATACAAACAGAATCTCTTCTGAATCTTAAAGACAACTGAACAATAAA
This sequence comes from Triplophysa bombifrons, assembly GCA_029783895.1. Lineage (NCBI taxonomy): Eukaryota > Metazoa > Chordata > Actinopteri > Cypriniformes > Nemacheilidae > Triplophysa > Triplophysa bombifrons. The sequence goes on along the minus strand of CM056459.1, from coordinate 1,434,091 downwards.
CACTATTAAGTCTTATTGTAAATCACATAAAATAGAACTTTTTCACAAAAATGACTCTCCTAATGCTGTAGCATGCAAAGCATGCTGGGAACTCTAAATCCACTGCTCAGTTAGTGAAATTAACTAGACGGATTAATGCAGTCCCACCACGAAATAATTAAGTAAAGATCCTTATACAAGTTTAAGTGGGTTGAATTGTGCATTTAGAATTCAGAGATTTTTTCAACGTACAATTTTAACTTACATTTTGGTTAAAAAAAATAAGAACACAGTTGTATTAAGTAAAGTTTACTCAATTCATTGAATGAAATCTACTATGACACAGAATCTCTTCTTACAGTGTATAAGTTACAGTTTTAGAATGTTTTTACAACATTAATTGTGGAAAAAAGCTCTTTTGTTGTTACTGCGAGAACATTTTGATAACTTTCAGAACATTAAGAGAACGTTACCCAAAGTAGTTCTGAGAATGTTTCCTTTTTGCTCAGATTACAAAAGAAAATGTCCTTTTTACTTTAAAAAAACAAAACATTTCCTGCTTTCATTGGGTGGAGGGATTAGGTTCAGACGGAGGTCAGGTACAAATTATCATGCACAATTACTCGAGTATGATGATGAAAAAGCACTGAGAGTCCACCCTCAGGCTCAATCGGTGTCTCTACAGCTCGACCTCAACCGTCACAAACACACTCGACTGTTCTAAACATCTGTCGTACATTGTAACAGTGACTCCTTCAGTTGTTTACTGTATTAGGCTTCACTTCACTATAAGCTGGCAAGCCAAATTCAAACACGTATTGCGTATTCGGTAAAAAACCCAACACGCTCCCCAATGAGCTGTTAAAACTAGAAATTACAGCGAAAAATAAATGCAGTTACAACTTGTGGAAGCTTGAGAGGAGCCCTGCGGGCCACGAGAACACTGAGGGGAGAAAATCAAACTCACCAGGCCACACGACGTCATCTCTACATGTTAGCACTCAACACATTTCTCAGTTTTAACAAGACTCTAAAGTCTTAACAGTCGTCTACCAAACCATACTTCAGACATTAACAATAGTGATGCACCGATACCAAGATCATGTACTCGTGATCATATAGTTACACCGACACCAAACATGAAAGATCTGACTGAAATAAGTGCTTTGAAAGTTTTTGAGAAGAACATCAGATCATCTTTTTTATAATGTGAGTTAATAGTTTCAGTGTGTTGTGCATTCGAAAATTGCCACCTCACCAAAAAATCTGTATCCACGAGTACCAGAATAAAATATCGGTACTCTGTCTTTAAAAAAATGATATCGGAGCATCCCTAGTAAAAAATTTAGAAGATCATGGAACATACACAAGACAATATCACAATTGTGCTTTTGTTACACCACAAACTGACATGATCACAGCCACACAAAGTGAAAATAACTCCGCTCAGAAAGTTATGGATGTTATTAACAGATCTGTCAGAGGTGTTTCTGGCCCGCAGCTCATCTGGAGGCCAGTTAGAGAGAGAAAGAGAGAGAGAGAGAGAGAGAGAGAGAGAGAGAGAGAGAGAGTTCAGCGGGACACTGGCTGATGTCAATTACTCTTCATTATTTCACACATGGGGGTATGGTTTAATTTTCACAGTCTCCCTGTAATATAAACAGTAAAACTCGACCGCCACACAGACACAAACTTGGCTTTGGGTTTGCTAAAGAAAAAAGAGAGACAGAGAAAAATGGTAGATAAAGGTGGAGGGCATGCAGTAATAAAAAGAGGGTACATGCATGACTACACTATCATTCTTTTTAGCAAAAACAAAACCAGCCTGCTTACATCTCATAGAAAGAAAAGAATACATCATTAAGTGGAGATCCACCGATACTAAGCTCATGTACTTGTACTCGTAAAAATGCACCGATACAGAACTGACAGAAAAGAAAGATATTTGGATGAATGCTAGCAACTGAAATTTCTGGAGCACCATCGACTACCACAATGGAAAAAGTTGTATATTATTTTGTTCTGCTAAGCAAAAAGAAGATATTTTGAAGAATTTAGGAAAACGAACTCAAGCTGAGTCTGTCTTATTTGGACAAGGAAAACATGAATAAATGATTAAATGATGGACCAAAACTTTATGGATAAAGTAACCTTCAACAATATCTAAACAGTTAAAATCCACGTTAACATATCTGAAAGTCACTGCATTGGACAACACAATGTCAAGAACAAAGAAAGGATGCTGAAGCTCACACCTAACATCATTTTCATCTGCCATTTTTGCATTGAAGGTCACGCAGGCGGCTCACAACACTTCATACTTTAGGGGTCACTGTGGCTGGAGAAGTCTTTAAACTTATCTGTTCTGTATGTATCTATCCTGATAAATAATGAAGCTTCACCAGCAGCCTCTGACTGAAAGATGAGAGATGGGAGCAGAAAGATAAAGCAGGATAAATAGACTGTGAGGGCGAGACAGAGGAGGACAGAGAGAGAGAGAGAGAGAGAGAGAGAGACAGAGAGACAGAGAGAGAGAGAGAGAGAGAGAGAGAAGAGAGATGAGAGAGAGAGAGACAGAGAGAGAGAGAGACAGAGAGACAGAGAGAGAGAGAGAGAGAGAGAGAGAAAGAGAGAGAGAGAGAGAGACAGAGAGAGAGAGAGACAGAGAGACAGAGAGAGAGAGAGAGAGAGAGAGAGAGAGACAGAGAGAGAGAGAGACAGAGAGACAGAGAGAGAGAGAGAGAGAGAGAGAGAGAGAGAGAGAGAGAGGAGAGAAGAGAGAGAGAGAGGACAGAGAGAGAGAGAGAGAGAGAGAGAGAGAGAGAGAGAGAGAGAGAGACAGAGAGACAGAGAGAGAGAGACAGAGAGACAGAGAGACAGAGAGAGAGAGAGAGAGAGACAGGTAGTCCATCACTGGCAGTCCATCACACTACATGCAATAAATTAAAACAAATGAAGAACAGACGTGAGTCGTGAAGCGGGCGTTGTGAATGTTTTCTCATAGCTGTATGAACCCCAAACTAAACACACTGTGTGCTTTATTATTTCCACTCCAAACACATTCCCTGGAAAACCCCTTCAGGTCCTCAACACTCCAGTACTGTCCCAGTAAAAAACTCAAATCAAATCAAATCAAATATTTATTTTAAATAAATAAAAATATATTATAAATATATAATAAAATATTGCATGCCTGGAGATTTATTTGGTGACATGAGACATTTATTTGGTGCTTCCCACAATGCTTAACAGTGAAACGAATGAATGCTCGTTATTGTATTAATTAACTTATTACATTAAAATACATCACTTGGTAAAGACTGAACATAAAAGCTGCTTTTAAATATGTAAAGTAGGTGCCTCACAATTAACTAAGGGGTGGTTTCCCGAGTCCAAGACAAATTTAAATGTTAAAGATGTCTTAAAATATATCTGTGCAATTGTTTTGTCTTAAAATGCACACCAGTTAAGTTTTTATGTAAAGTATGTTTTTAAAATCGTCTCAAATATCCTAATTTAACTAAAGCCTAGTCCTGGTTTAAGATAATCCCTGTCCAGAAACCGCCCCTTAATGTTTATTAAATAGCAGCTCAAATTGCAATCGTGTCCAAATAATCACAATAGTTATTTTTGTAACCAAATCACACGGCTTTAGTCGCAGGGGAACAAGTCTAATTGAATCAAAATGAGTAAAAAATCAAACACCAGCAGAAAACAGCTTTCAGATGCTCAATTAAACACAGTATTAACACTGTACAGAACTGAGCTCTCTTACACACACAATCTAAACATCCGTTCTGTTTATAAACACACTCCCTCTCTCTACATCTTCTGAGTCGATTAACAGTGCCGTCAAGTGGCAAACGCTTTCTCAATCTCTCGCACTGAAGGTTCAGCGACACATCTGTCCCGGGGTCAGAGGTCAAAGGTGATATAAGAAGACTTTCTCTGGAATGAGAGGGTCAGGGCTAAGCAAAGGAGGTCTCTGAACCCCCCGCCACACTTTCTCAAGAGGATGAGAAGCAGCGACAGGCGTAACTGCATGAGTTTAACTAGTGCTGATGACCGGTGCCATTCTTTGTATTAGAATAATATTATCCTCTGATACAAACATATCATCTGCATACTTTTTAGATAAGAAAGGGTTTTTATGGTTAACTAAAACTATATAGGCCTAAACACTGTTTGAAAAACTTACTAAAAATGAGAAAGTTTTTCCTTCGCAATGAACTACAATTTTTTTTAAGTTAAACTAAACCTGGAGTTAAAAACAATTCTAACAATATTGAATTAAATTGTCATCCGATTAAAACAAAAATCTGATTAATCACACATTTTTTCAGATTAATTGCAATTAATAGTACATAACATTAATAAACGTTTACATTATAATAATTTCACAATTAATCTCTTTCTCTACCAGCATCATTTTATGTTGCAAAGTTATAAAAATTGTGTTTTAGTGATTTAAAAGGATTTACATGAAAAAGACTGTTTAAATATGTTATGTAACACTAGACATAGGATGACAAAACAAACGGACGCTGCATTCATTGCGTTAAAATTTCTAGAGCGTTAAAATATTAACGAAAAATTAAATGCATGCATTAACGCGTTAACGTTAACAACCCTAAAATAAACTCAAAGTTCTAGTTTAAATTCGAATGAAGCTTAAAGTAACATGAAAATTATAAAAATGAACTCTAAGCTTATTCAAAATGAAAATAAAACTACAATAAAACGAAAAACTTTTTTTTTCTTCTGCTTTCAACTGCAATCATCTACTCATCCTTTAAACAAAACATATACAAGATACAGCCTTTCTTTCAGAGAAATCTAACAAAGTTTCGTGATGTTTATCCTTAAAACAAAGAAAATCTTGTTTCCCTACCGGATAAGAGAAATAATCTAATTCGCAAGGAAAAACAAAATATTTTTTTTTCCCATTGGCAGCATGTTTAACTTTTCTAAAACTTTGTTTTAAGGATAAACCTCGCCAAATTCTATTAGATTATCTTGAAGTCAAGGCGTTGCATCTTAAAGAGACAGTTCACCCAAAAATGTAATTTCTAACATTTTTATTCAAATGTGTTTAAATGACTTTGCTCTGTTGAACGCAGAGAAAGATATTTGGTAGAATGTTGGAACCAACCGGTTCTTGAACCCCATTGACTCCCATGGTAGTAAAATGTCAAAAGTGCTCCAGAACTGTTTGCTTTCCCACATTCTTCAAAATATCTTCTTTTGTGTTCAACAGAACAAAGAAATGTATAAAGCAATATTTCCTACCACGGTGTGGTATGGCATGATGTTTGGAGTGTCAACAAATGATGTCAGATATTTCTATTCTGTATGAACAATTCTTTATTTATTAAAGAATATTATACAGTTCCATTTTTAAACAACACGTGACTATGAAAAAGTAAGGTTCTAGGTTTCATCTCTACTGCGGCTTCCACACAATCCAACACGGACCTCGCAACCAAGAGTCAGACCGCCGGCCTGGAGTTCTACTGAGAAACGGCTCTGAAATAGTCACTTGTCTGGCCAAGAACAACAGGTCTGTAGGACCACAGGCACCACACAACCATTTAAAACACTGATGGAAATGATGGCCTTCAGCTGTGTGCCAGTCAGCGCAGACGTAGGTCAAACAAACCCCAGGCCTCCATGATCCACAAATACAAATCAAAACTCGGGTGAGGTCAGTTCTGTTGGCATCATTCTTAGAAAACCAAAGATTCCTGAGAAATTAAGCATTTCAGGAGTTTCCCTCTCTGTATTATTCACAATTTTAATCCCTATGATGAATTCTGATCAGGCACCCCTGAAGGAAACGCAGTTTTAGACGCAGTATTAGATCGTCCCGTCTGTGACACCCTCTCCATCAGCCCGTACAGACTCCACATGAGCCGTAAACATCTGTACGTGTGACATCTCCTTGACCTTTACCTCAAACTTGTTCTCAAGCGCTCCATTTGACACCCTAAAAGTCCAGCTAGAATCTAAATATTTACACAGGAGAAGTATGGCACACTTACATGTGGCCCTGTGTGTTTGAAGGGCTGATGGGGTCGAATGTCAGCGACACATGAGCGAGAGAGAGATCTATTCATGAGAGACATAATCATGTTTCTTAAAATGAAGAATTATGAGTAAACGTATATGCCAAATGTTTATAAACGAAACAAAAAAGCATTTCAAAATGACCCTAGAAATCTAAAAATAAACCATACACAATTTTGTTATGAGTCAAAGCGTCATGTTTGTTGTCTGTACTTACATTTATAAAACAATATGTATATATAAATACACAACTTTTCAAAAGTTTAGGATCTCTGTAATGTTTCTTAGGAAATATATAATCTATAAAGCTATAAATGTTTTGGTCTAAAAGCATATGGTTAACATTTTGAATCGAAGTTAGTAGACATAACATAAATGTATTTTCTAACAAAGATGTTTGTGAATAAAAGAGTTGATAATTAAACAGCCAAGAAGAAGTCCGAATAGATGTGAACTCATTCGATTCGGTTTAAAAATGCTGCTTAATAAAACGACTAGGACATTTCTGTAAATTTTAGACAAGAAAACTCTATACATTATATATTATATGTCTACATATTGGTCACAGCATCATTTTTATTTTAACATTTCTATTATTCCATAGTTTACCGTTGTTCTTAAATGTAAGGAAACAACACAAAGACTGAGTAAGTGACTTTTAAATGGTAGTTTATACAGAACTTTGAAGAAAGATACAATCTGGTTTTTGAATTACACCATGTCCACACTGGACACGACATAAAAAAGACTTTAATACGCAGCAGAGCACATCATAATTTTACATTTTGTCCACACTGGATGTTGTCGCGTCCGGTGTAGACACGGTGTAATAACATACTTTGATCTGTTTATCAAACTGAACACTGAAGTCTTCTGAAGTCACATAACAGTACACAAATCATACGGACTATTGTCATGCTGTCTTGTGCTTTTTGAAGTCCGGTCATAATGAACTGTTGCATATATAACGGCATACAAGCTTGAATCAACATGAGGGCAACCAAAAAGTTGACAAAAGCGAGTTATTCCTTCCACGTAATTTTACATCACATGAAACAGACATGAGGGTATAGAATGATAAAGATCATCGTGATGAGGAATAATGCAAAGACTGTCCTGTGTCCGGAGTGGACGTGTCTGAGACATCGCTCTCTTTACCACCTGTATCTCCCAACACAAACAGTGACTCCGAAAACGATATCATGTTGACAGAATAATCGAAAAGTTTCAATGAAATAGAGAAGTCGTTGTGCGATGACAACATCTAAACACAAACACCCGCACGCCTCAGCTGTGGGCTCATCGTGATTAAGGTGGGAAATCTAAACGGATCACATGAGCTGCCAGAACGGCTCCAGCTGTACCTGCGGGTTTTTAATGGACATCGTGCTGTCTTGAGCAGAAACAGAATTAACTTTCAGGACTGAGGAGGCATTTATACAACACGATAGGGAGCTAAGAACGTCACCTTTTTAAACGGTCTAAAAACTATAGCATTTACATTTACATTTAGTCATTTAGCAGACGCTTTTATCCAAAGCGACTTACATTTGGGGTAGGCAATCGAGTACTTGGGACAGCATAAGTACAACAAAAGCATAAGTGCAATCAAAAAAAGAGGATTGGGTCTCATATAACCTAACACAGTATACAGAACCATTCATTCATTCATATAGCATTACCATCTAAACTACACGAATGGTGACTTCATGTGATTATGCATGTCATGCATTCCCACTTATTTACCCTGTTGAACGTGCTGGTTTCTCATGCTTAACATGGTCAACTTGTTAATAACTAGTCGGACGTATGAGGCAGTATTTCGGTACTTGATACACTCCACCAACACTCCAACTTGTTTTTAGAAAGTGTTTTATAATTCTGGATATCTGTGTCGTCACACAGGGGTGAAGGCACGGCGAAGACCCCGCCCACGAGCCAACCAAAGATGAAGACCCGCTTACCATCAAGGTTATCTGCGCTGCATTTCAGCTCGTTACTCTTGCCATAAAAACATTGAATATAACGCTGGATTTGGAGATGGTTTGAAACTGACTGATGACACGGTCCCGGTTCTAAAAGATGCCGGACATGAACTGCACGTCAAACTAAGTCATACGTCTGTGTTTTGTTGGCAATCGCTGTGTACGTGCATAATGTAGAAAACATGACGGGATTAATGTGATGATGTGTTGTGTGCTCGTGCCGTAGTTCCATCCCCCTCTCCCCACTATTCCCACCTCTAGCAGCTCGTGCTTTTCCATAAATAATCGTAGAGCTGAATCTCTCTTTTTTAAATTTATCAAACTAAATACTCTTCTAAGATACAACGTATGTAATACTACTCTATAGGCACTCAAGATTAATATGAGAAACTGCCTGTGGTACGCAATCTTTAATCCGCCCAAGACAAAATTGCATGATGCAATGAACAGGTATAGTTTTCTGTGCGCACAACTATTCTAAAACTAACGTGACACTTCAAAATAAACCATACCGTATGAAGAGTTTGGCTCCAAAATGTCCAAAAAATCATATATTTTTATTGTGAGTTCCAATTAATATCAAACTGCAGCTGGTTTGTTTTGATTCAAGCCATAATAACTCAAAAAACACAGCTAACTAACACAATAAAAACATCAAAACATAATAAAAAACATGATTTTTGAACAAAGTGAAAACAGAGATCTCATTTTTGTACACAATCTCCTCATATATTCTTTAATATAGTCAGGATGAAATTATTCAACTTGACCTTATTTGACCTTCTGAACACACACTTCTAATCTTAATGTGTACGTTTTATCCGCGCACATTTTTCCAAATGTTAAAATATTTGTCGTAAACCAATACCCCAATAACCACTCACATTTCAACCGCTGTACTCGTAGCATACGCAGTGTTCCGCCTAGAAAAGCATTATTAAACATTGAGTTCTAGAGCTAACAAAAGAGGAAAGATCTTCACGTCTCGCCCTCCCTCTCTGGCCCAGCCGTGGCGTCTGCTTGTCGGTACTGAAATTATTATTATTATTATCATCGTCACTGATCCCGCGGTTCTGGGCCGTGACCACACCACTGACCCTTCTCGCCTGCCAGAATCCTGCGTTTTCTCCATTCTTGGATGCATGCCTGCTATTTCAACACGTTCTGCAGGACCAAACCGGCCCTCCTTCCGTGCGCTGAACTGAGATGTATAAACACAGTTGAAGGCTAACAAATTGAGTTCGGAGGCACGGCTACCGATATTAAACGCTGCATTGTGCAATTACAGTCATGGGAACGGCAAGCACATACAGTGACTCATACAGCCGGCCGCTACACTGAACCGTCCAACTGATAAGCAAGTTTTGATTGTAAAGTGTCATGACGTAGTTAATGGAGCATTTCCCAAATCCACCAGCGGTGACGGACCTCGTTCTGACCCGAGTCCAATAACCTGATGTAAGTTCAACACTAAACAGACTGCACTAGAGAAGCTGAATCAGTTGTGATATGAGACCATCGGCTGGAACAAAACCTGGTGTGGGATTCTGTCAGCTGGGGATGGAAACATGGGGATATCGTCAACGTATATGAGCATTTACAGGTTCAGCACTTGGTGGAATTCAGATGTCACTAATATTCAAAATTGATTACTTGTTACTTTAGTTACGTTACTGATGTTATAATACGCTTTTTTTACTCATGTATGTTTGTACATATATTTTATGCTTTGGCAATATTATAATATTTACAGTCATGCCAATATAGCTATTTGAATTGAATTGAAAGCCAAATAGACAGACAGATGACAGAAATGAGAAAACAAGATGAAGATATCACAATCCAAAACCTTGAACGGCCCTAAAACCGCTTTCATTTTCTTAATGCAGATATATTTACAAATCATTTTTGACTTGCGGGTGAATGTGACCTAGACATGTTTTCATGCTTTGGTTTTATGATCTTGCTCGGGTCTTACCAGCTTTGGCATCTTCGTTGAGTCGTGAGTAGGCAGAGGTGTCGAGGTGAGGGAGGCATCGCTCGATGGACACCCAAACATACGTCTCAGGACACAGAAGGTCTGAAGGCCTGTACTGACCCTACAAGAGAAGAAACAAGAGCTCGGTCAGTTCTGTGGAACGTGTCCAGTATATATTGAAAAGGGAAAGCAGATGGCCTCTTCAGCCTTGACTTGAACATCTTTTCAGAGGATGTTGTGGATCTAAACAAACACACAACAGTGTGAGCACATATAATAAACAAACAGACGCCTCGGCGAACATCTCTGCGTCTCTTCAAACACAGCCGTGTCATTTCTGGCAAAGACAAAAATGCATTGACGCACTGCACGTACGGACATGCACCGGCGCTCTAAAGCCCGCGCAGATTATGTGGGTTTAACTCTGTGTTTGGTCAAACGAGAAGCAGTCTTGTGAAAGTCCCGCCATTAACCAACAGGATTCGTCTGTCATTATTCCACCGTGGAAACTATGCGTCCTGTTTTTACAAGACGGACAGCATGGGAAACAGCGAGGCTGTGGAACGAAATGAAAGGCATTTTGCGGGGCAAGGCAGGGAGGGGCTGTGATATACGAAGGGTTTTCATCGGTCTGTCGACGACGGGCCACACAGAGACCCTGACAGGTGAGATGACTTCATTAATGGACACTGATGACAAGACAGCGAGGGTCACTGGATCTCAAAGCTTCACTGAGCAATGGAAGGAAAGGCGTTGGTTTTGGGCCTGCGGACAGATGTGGGCACGTGTACGAAAGAGATGAAAGATTGTCCGTGTGGTATTGAAAAAAGCAGCAAATGTACAATAATTCAAGCATTTAAAGCAAGAACACATACTGGTGAAGCAAGAATGTAAGTGACAAAATAAGACATGAGGAATGGCACATTTAGAGGCCGTTTACACAAGACCATTTAAAACTAAAAATGGAAAAACTTTTAAATGGGTTTTGGCCGTTCATTTATATGAAAACAGCATTTTAGGGGACTGAAAACAGAAACATTTAGAAAACGGGTCTCTGTGTGAATGTTTTTGAAAAACGACGGCATTATCCTTTCCGTGTAAACTCTGAAGGTGGCGTTTTCCAAAAATGATGATGCCTATGCGTATAATGACATCATTTTTGTTTCCGCAACAGCGCCATCCACTGGTCTGGCATGTATAATAAGTTTTATTCATTTTCCCGGATCAATGTAAATGCAGATCGTTTTGCTAACGCTGTCCTGTGTGCCTGAAACTTTTCATAAATGCAAAGGAAAACGTTTCCGTCTTTTATCATGTAAACGTGCTCTTACTCTTATTCAAACGTTTGCTCAACTCATTCGTTCTAAACTTTTAAAACGTGGTTTTACCCGCATCGTAAGTTGTAAAACATTGGGTGTCTAATCAACATCACATTGCAAGTGAAGGACGACGGTTGTGAAATACAGGAAGGTGGGTTTAAGGGGGTGATAGCAGAAAGCGTGTCCACAGGGCAGTTACTGACATTACAATAAGAGACTCAAAACCTGCTGAAACAGGTCTGGAGCACCTAAAAAACAAAACATTTCTCAGATATGATGGGAGAGGGTATAGTTGTGTCATTTTTTGCCAAACCTTCCTAAATTGTTCCCAAAGCTAAGCTTCAGTTTACGCTCCAAACACCTACAAAATCTTGAATGCATAATACATCTTAAATAATAATACGTTTAATTTAAATTTTTCCAATGTTGGACATCACTTTTGTCCACTACTGTATGAACCGTTCCTACAACAAACTACAAACTGTACAAATAATTAAGAAGGTCTGCTGTGATCTTGCGTTCGCGCACTAGGTTTGGGTAAAAGTTGGCTGCTCTTTCTTCAACAGTCACCACAGCAATCGTGCAGTGAAAATCGGATTCTTTTACAGCCCTAAACCAAACGCAACAAAAAATCATTCCGGTTTAGTGTTGTACTTTTTATGAAACCAGTTCTACATAACATTTCCGATCTCCAAATTCACCGCTGCTGAGTTGATCTAGCGGATGCCTGTCTCTCAGATGATAGCAGAGGGTATCGTGGGATGCTAAAGACCATAAAAACAAGCTACAAGGGCCAAATAAGTAAAAACTGACCACGTGGAGCGGATTTTTCCTTTGCTTCCATAAATCAGTCTGTTATCAGACTGAGGAGGATGTGATAGCTCGGCTGAAGGCCAGGTGAAAAAAACACCATATCTGATGGGTTTAACTCCAGCCAGCTGATCCCGAGCCAGCCCTGTCTTACGCAGAAGTGGGATGTGGTTAATACTGAGGGAACGAGCGCTGATCCAACATCAGTTCATAATCACACAGGGGGAAGTGAGCGCCGACCGCCGAAGCCGCGAGTCTCTGTCTCTATTTCCACTCTGGTGTTTGTTTAAATGAATGGCACATTGAACACAACACCATCCGTCTTCAGCCCCTCCCAACGCCCTCATTCACACGCCAATGACGGTAACGCTGACAGACAACCTGAACTCGCTAAGGCTCATTGACATCACCATAGTGAGGAGAAAGAAAGAATCAGTGTGTTTGAGTCGAACCTTTCAAACAAGTCGCATGAGTGGATGTTTAAAGAAAATATACAATAACGCAGATCTGAAAAATGAGAAAAAATGCAAACACACATTCACGCGTGCATGCGAGACTAAAGAAATGGCGGAAGGTTGGATTAGAGGAGAAAACAAGACTGGAAAGAAAATGAGGTGACAAATATTTCCACTTCAAGAAGTACTGTACACCGTTCTATAACTATTGCTAAAGTACACTTATTAGGTGAGGAAATATTTATGAAAATGAATATAAAGTAACTATTTGATGTTCTATAAAGAGGCATCACTTCTCCATTCATTGGATTTTATTGCTTCATGATTGTAAATTTTATTTTACAGAAATCCTACAAACTTTCCCAATAACCGCATCCATTTTTTACACATGCATGTTTATTTCCCTTTTTTTAATTTTATTTCATAGACTGACATATTTTGTTGTTTAACCTCTATCAACAAGGGTTCAGTAAAATATAAACAGATGGTTCAATATAATTGTAACAAATTCATTCTCTGAGCATTTTTATGTCTCGTCCATAACGCTGGAATTGCACTGCTTTTTAAAGCAAAACACAAGACTAAAAATAATACTTAATCAAAATCACTGGCAAAACTGTGGTGACTTTAAATAACAAAAAAGTTATCGGCAATTACATGAAAATATTTACTGGCAGTTCGTGCGATCTTGACATGCTGTCAGTCTATCACATTCGGATGACTTTACGTCTCTCCTGAGGTTTGATTTTGTTGAAGTTCAACAGACACTGGACTGAAATGGACAAAATACATCTAGAAATGATGATGAATATTTGAAATCTTGGTCTCTTACTTTCTTAAAATACTGCTGTTAAAAGCAAAACACAAAAAATAATCAAAATCACTGGCAAAACTGTGTTGACTTTAATTGACAAAAAAATGATCTGCTATTACATAAAAATATTACTATTTGTGCTTCTAAAAATATAAAATAAAAATCAATGCTACAGCATCTCTAGATTACACCGTGTCTACAACGGACGCAGCGCGATGCGACAAAAGACAATGGAACGCATTATAATAAAAAAATTATCCAAACAGGCTGCGGCGCGATGCAACGATCCCATTAGAACAAGCCGTATGTGTTGCGTCGCATCACGTCGCATCCAGTGTAGACACACTATCACTCTATTGAAAGGTCTAATGTTTATTGATCTTGATGATAGAAGTCATTTCGGAGATGTGTTCTTTGGTACCCTCCATCCCCTCCTCCTGCGACCCGCCGTGGGCTCATACCTGAGATTTACTAGCAAAGCCATTAATCAGGAGCATAAATCCTGCGCTTCACCGTTGCCGAGGAATCTTTGTGAAAGACGACACCTCAAGTGTCCTCAGGGAGCAATAACATCCACATAGACACTCTTGATACGGACATCAACCACGACCTACAGAAAATAAACCGCACAACGCTTTCTGCATCATCATCTAGAAGTAATTAGTCCAAGCATCCTTAAAAGTCATTACAATGCCTTGGGTTCATGCAAACCATTTTTTACGATTTGCAAAACGTCATGAGGATATTATGTGTGTTTGATGGGAAGGACTTTAACTAAGAAGGTTGTGCCGTGGCGTACGGATTAAAGGGTGTTAGCCCGGGTTTCCTATTCCTATCCACTGCTATACACATCACAAATGACAAATTACACACTGAACTTGAATACTTACACATGGGCTTTGTCAAAAAAGCATGTGAGCAATAGTAAAAGTGATGCTTGTCTTAGCAAGGAGGGGTCCACATGATAAATGACAAGGGGTTTAATCTACAACTTGTCTAAACATTTACCGTGCCGCCCACCGCCCCTCCTGCCGTATATAGTGGCGAACAATGGCCGGCCAATCCCATTTGACATTACAGCAATCAGAAGAAACAAGGCCAGCTCTGTGCAGTGACAGACACAAGTGAACACTTGCTTTTACCCGACTCTATCTTATCTGAACTCCGAGAGCACACAAAGAATCCACGCTGTTGCCACATTGCGTCGTTTGTTTAAACTGCAGGTTTACGCACACGGTTGAGAATACGGTTGTGGTTATGCGACACTTACGTTTTTATGTATGCTTTTTGTTATTTGTATCATTCGTATGGTTTACCAACTGAACTATAACAGCTCTGGTTTGCGTTGTAAAATCTAAGACAAAGCTGCCGCCGAGAAGATCTGCGGTTAGAGACGACAAGAACTTTGGTCTCCGCCTGATCTCCACTTTCTCTGGCGTTCGCAAACTCTGCACAGATGGTGAAGACCGCCCTGTAAGAGCTGACATCAGGACAGACGCTGTTGAATGACACGTGTAAACACGCTCGCCCACAGCCAGCGGTGGGACGGGCTTTATAAATGGGCAGAGGAGGGCTGCGTTCTGACAGACATGTGTAAACAAAGCACGGACACACGAAACTCCGTTTAGGACCAGCACGCTCTGAGCACGGCAGTACTCGGGAGAGTAGAAAACCACATTCATATATTTACACAAACCTGCCCTCTTTAAACACAAACGCTTGGTTAAGTCATTTCACCGCAGTCAACACATTACCGAAGGGACAGAATTCAAATAAACACGCCATCTTGGCCGCTAACTAATGCTTGCACGGACAGACACACACAAACACACATCGCGGAGCCCGGCCAGACCGTGTATCAGAGTTATGATGGGAAAATATTTTTACGGGATTGTGTTTCGGCAGGGCAACGTTTTATAGGCGAAGCCTCCCGAGACACTTTTAAATCTCTCTATCTCTCCTGTAGTTTATGTGTGGGCATCTACAGCCGCCAGCAGACGATCACCTTCAATAAGACTCCGTTACAACCTACTAGACAAACATTTTTAAATTGTCTGGTTTGTCAAAAATGAAACGACTAACACAACCTGTTTTAAACGTTAAGGTTTCAAAAGGAAAATGTTTTGAGAGGAGAAAAAGGCCATACAAAGTATACTGCTTTTGACTCGTCCACGTACACACGGGTGTTGACTAGAGATCGACCGATACATCGTATCAGTAAATAAACATCTGTTCTGCATATCGGGTCTCGGCACATAAACGCATCTGTTTAAAAAATACAATATCGGTCGATCACTAGTATTGACGCATGCGCATTGCGACATTTTGCAATACCTTGTCGGGCCTACAGGGGTCAGGTTTTCTTCTTCTACCTTGAATTCGTCTCATCATCAGACGTCACGCCCACTGACCGTTGGCTAAACATCTGATGTATACGCACACTTTTCTGGAAACACTTCAGCGCGTTCGAAGTCTTCATCTGATTAGTTGAATTTCACAGGATTTCCGAGAGACATGCGTGTCGCGTTCTTTAACGGTCCGCCTTGAAACAACACGAGCCGTCTGATCTAAGAAGTAAGCTGTCGTGTTTATAACAGTTGCTATAAGAATTCAACATACATGAATCGATGCTCCCAGGACACTGTTGCCACCTGGTGGTTAAACTAATTACTGCAGGAAATGGAATGCATGACCTGCGCACACTTTCTACGCGTAACAAAATTCCAGCAGTGCGCGTTCTATTTTTAAGACGAAATTTGTGTCACGCACACTGTATGCTGTCTCTTGCATACACATAAGAAGAGAATTATACTTCAGCCTTAAATGTAAGAAAATTGACCAACAAAATGAGCTTTAAACGTAACGTTACAAACTAAAAAAAACATTTATGATTTTTTTTTCCATGGCTCGCTGCACTAGCCATGTAGAAAAAACAAAGATGATACTTAGGTTTGGGTGGTTGTCAGGACGTTGTTACGCGGTTCCTAGGGTGATCACGCTGCTGTTTGGGCGTTGCTAGATACTTGTCTATTGGGGCCCATCTCTAACTCCCTAGGATGCCAATAAAGTTTACAAAATGTATAATACAATAATTGTCAAATCAAAGAATGTGACAAAACTTAACAAACACAGATTATAAATACTGTACTGTTAAAAAACACCGTCATTAAAAAAAGAAAACCACACCATTTAGTTACTGAACAGAACAACTAAGAAAAAAGTCTCTGTGTTTTGTTCCCATTCCATAGGCTTTTTATCAAAGCTGTAGTGCTATACATAATATCAGACATACAGCGGAGAAGTGCCTGAGTCCACAGCTCTGAAAATAAACCCAAGGCGAGTTAATGGCAACACAAACACACAGCGCTGGCGGCTGGACGCTCTGGCTATTTTCACCCTGACATCAGATCTAAACTCTCATTTTCCAACCCTGCGACCTTCACACCTCCCACCCCCTCTCCGCCGACATTTATCGTTTCTCTCTTTCACTGCCGAGTCTCAATCGTTCGACCCGACCTCTCAACTCTGACCCCTGAGGTCTGCCGTCACGTCAGCGCCCCTGACGGGGGATAAACGCTCTCAACCCGGGCCTCAATGTAAACACATAAAACACGCAGCCTCCATTAACACGCGGTGTCAGCACTTCCAAAGAATGGACATCATGAATGTGGTTAGAATATCATTTAGGGGAGCGCTTCGAAACAGACACAAGGGAGAGCTTAGATTTCTGTTGAATGGCAAATACAGAAAACCACAAAATAGAGCAACTCAATATCACAACAGACTTTCAGTTGGACCCCAAATGATCATGTTTTGAAAAGTTCCACACCGACAACAGAACCAGATTCTTTTATCCGTACAATATGGCACAAGCTGAACACACTAAGTTTCAAGCACTGAAAAAGATAAATGTAGACATATGAAGGTTTGCTAGACCTGTAAGTATTTTTTGGGATAATTGGAACAAGACCTTCGAGGCGGATTGATGTCAAAACCTGCATAGTGCGGAGAAAGAAACGAGACGAAACACTGCCCAATTCAAACAAACGCTCCCTGCTTAGGCCTCACTGTTGGTGGTCTTGGTGAAAGCGAATCAAAAAGCAACTTTCCTCAGATTGGCAGCCAGAAGCGGACACATGGAGGGTGAAACCAGGCGCCGAGAACACGTTAAGGACCTGGAAAGAGGACTGGGACATGAAAGTCACACCAGTTGAAAAGAAAGAAACATCACAGATGAGATCTCTTCCATATCTTAGTTATTTCTCCGAGACATCAGTGAGACTGAATGAAGAGCAAAATTAAACGTGCTTGCATCTCGTGTGTCTCAGATATTTCTCTTGAGGAAAAAGTCAGAAGTCTCACATGTGTCTCTGTCATTAGAGTTTGAGAAGAGAAGTCAACAACATGTCAAACTGAGCTCAGATTATTGAAGATCTCAACATGAACTCAAACATCTCTTACCAAATTTACACAAATCCAGATCCTCCACGCTCTTCATGTGTTTCAACAATTACACTCTCGTCTGATTCTGATCTTTTATTTCCACAGGAGAAACATCTGAGACTTAAATGAAACGCAACCGACAACTCCATCTCCTGAGCTATAAATAAAATTGAATGAAAATAAAATTAGTAAAAAAAATCAAACACTGTAATGTCATAAGTTTGCAACAAACAAGGGTGAGTGACTAAAGATTTTCTATTCTTTGTTGAATTATATCTTAAAACATCATTACTTGCCCGAGGGAGAACACCAAAAAGACATGCAAGTTTATCGTACAATAAAAGCGCCTGCCGTGTTGCATTACATCATGCTTTTAACACTAACTGCTTCCAATCCTACGCTAACAAGATCACACTTGCACAAGCCTGTGGTAAGGAACTCGAGAGGACCGCCGAGACCCTGGTCTCACCCTGTCCCGACACGTACCCCACTCACAGATTCAATCTTGAACGCTTTACTGACAGTTCCACAGCACCGTGACTTATTAATGAAAGAAAAACAAAGTGAAAGAAATTGCGCTGCAAAAAGGTTCACGCTTCAAAGGCGCACGTTTACGAAGAACAACAAAAAGAGAAAGGCAAGAGCTCGCCAAACCAAACCTGCGGTAATTGTTTACCTTTCTCTTGAAGCGCTCGCTTTCATTTCGAGCCCTCATTTCCTATCACTTCATTGAGCGCTTCATGCTTGCATGAAGGAGGAAAAAAAAGGGCGGAGGACAGACGTGAGGTCGCCTGCGTGCAGGAATATTTATATAACGGTGGATAGCGTCTATAGGTGCTGCTTTATGATAAATGCGGGTTCTGCGAGTTGCCACATGAAATGAAGAATGAAAACGTCTGATGAGTATGCGTGTGTCTCAAAACCTATTAAACTGCCTATATAGACAACATCAAAAGCATCACAGCGGCTCCCTACCGTGCCAGGCCAAACCAAACACGACCACAGTTTCTGAGATTGATTCATTTACAATCAAAGGTTTAAATACACAATCTAACAGTGTGTACATGTGTGCAAACACACACACAAGACCAGAGACAGTGAGAGTGCTTCTTCCCTCAGATGCTTGTTCCCACCTGCCTCTGCATTCCTGAGCATTTACAGAAGAGAGAGAAAGAGGGATCCAGAGCGAGAGAGAGAGCGAGAGAGATAGCAAGAAGGGGGGGAGAGAGAGAGATGGAGCGAGAGAGAGAGAAGGGATGGAGGGAAAGAGAGAGAGAGAGAAGGGGGGAAAGAGAGAGAGAGAGAGAAGGGAGGGAAAGAGAGAGAGAGAGAAGGGAGGGAAAGAGAGAGAGAGAGAAGGGAGGGAAAGAGAGAGAGAGAGAGAGAGAGAGAGAGAGAGAAGGGGGAAAGAGAGAGAGGGAGAGAATGGGGGGGGGGTCGGACCAAAAGAACCGAACTACAAATATGAACGCACCCTTAAAAACGGTTTTATAAAGACTTGACTCACAAACACCAACTTCCACAGCATGAAATAATTCTGAAAAAAAACAAGCTACAAAATGGAATTTTGTTTGACCATAAAGATATTATATTGCATAAAAAAATTGTTTTATTTGTTTTCGCTCATTTTAGTGCTCTTGACGCACACTGGTTGGCAAACAAAAGCAACAAATAAAATGATAAAGATTCACATGACTTCCAGACATAAAAATCCCTGATATTTCCAGGTGTTTTTCTGTCATTCTCAAACGTACTGTGTTTTTCGGAGTCATTTTTAATTTACAAGGTGTTTTTTACATAAAAACAAAACAGGGCTGTTGCAAAAGTCTGTCCTGTGGTTTGGCGTGCTAACAACACTAGACAAGGAGGTAGAAAACACTTCCAAAGACCTGACAGAAGTACATGCACATCAGCTTTCTCCACTGTCTGCTCCAAAACTACACTTCCATGCACTTTAACGGCTCTGCTATGGGGTGATAATGGAGTTAAAGTGGTATTTTTCCACTATTATTTACAACAAGTTCACTGTCGTGGGTTTAAATAATAGATTTTTGTTATAAAAGACAATAAAACGCTTTTTCTGAAAACCTAATATTAAAATGTGAATCTTTTTTCCCTTTCTGTTCTACTCCGGCGCTTTTCATTATTTCTTGAAAATCCAACGAAAATAAGTAAACAAACTTTAATTTACCAAAAATAGATGAAACATTTTCACATGATTTATTTAATTACCTCCCAGTAGATTTGGACTTATCTTATCCTACTCTCTCTTTACAATGGGGTATATGCATATGGGGCGATGACGTAATCTCAGCCAGCTAATATCGCCAAGATCATGTGCATATACCCCATTGTAGTGGAAACTAAACTTAAACACTAAAAAGTTACATAAAGCAAATTATTAACATTTTTTAAATGTGCAAAATAAATAAAATGACATTCACGATAATCCTTAACATACACGCTTATCACAATTTTTTTTTTATAATGAAAGCTAAATAAAACAAACAAGGATATGTGGTCGCCTGCGTTGAAATAAAGAACTTTAGCATAGCCAATCATCTCAAGTCGCTAACTTCAGCATCACTTTAGCACATCACCAACGTGATGTCATAGTGACGTCCCATTCCACCGGCTCTTTAAAAAAAGACTAGAACCTGCTAAATTAATTTCACGTTCACCTCACGCTCGCTTAATGGTGGCAGGTTGGCCTTGAACACAGCGTGTGTATTATCTCACTCAGATGCACCGAGGGTTTCCACATTAACCTCATGGCAAGCAGCTCTTAGGAATCATGAAAAGCCTCTCCAGATGACCGGCAGCCTCCAACAAACACACAAAGACGACCCCAAAACATCTCTCAGACGCTTGTTTCCTTTGGCCTGCACTCAGAATTCGCAGGAAGCTTTGGGAAACACCTGGTGGATGGAAGCGGAGGGGGAGATCCTAACTCGGCTCTGGGTCCATCTCGTGCCAGAACCCTACAGCCCTACTCATCCACTCCATTAGAGACATTCAGATGTCTGAAAGCCCAGCGGAGTCCAGGGCAAAAACTGCCATCGGTGGCCCGCGCAAAGAATGAAGCCGGCGGGGCCAGGAAGTCACGTCTCGAACTGGACGGCGGTCTGGATTCACTGCGGCAAGAGAAATGATGCTGGCTGGAACTGATGTGCCAAAACCTCCGACAGAGCCTCCAACCAGCGCCCTTTATGCCAAGTGGAATTTAAATAGAGGAAAGTTAAAGTTCCTGGCACGGTTTTTGTTTTTGGTTTACTTCAGTCCTGCTCTCACCAAGCTCGTTATACATTACACCTAAAAAGCGGTCTTTGCTTAAATACGAAACCGGGGTGTCTAATGCATCTGAAATTGGGGGTCCAAAAACCATGGCATCCATCTTTTAATCCTACACATCATGTCATTCCAAACCTGTTCAACTTACTTCTGCAGAACACAAAAAAAACGTTGATAACCAAAAAGACTTCCATTGAATGGGAGACATTTTCTCAATTTAAAAAACCTCTGCATCACTCCACGATCATTTTAAGCCTCATCCAATATTTCAATTCAAGGTAAACGAGTGAAAGCCACCGTGAGAGATCTGCTGTCATCGTGAAGTGGTCATGCTTTGCCAATAGACTCGGTGAGGGGTACAGAGGGTTCTCTGTCTAAAGAGACACACAGCACCGCTATGAAGCTGTCAGCAGCTCATTCGTGAGGGTTCAGGGGTATTGAAGATCCACAGCGGGTGATGCGCGGAGGAAAGGAGGCCATGCTGGAAAGACACGCTGTGCCGAGAGTAATTTCAAGGAGACGTCCCGGGACGCCCACAATATGCCATATGCCTCGGTGTTAATAAGTGGCTTCTGGGTGTAGGTGAGAAACAGGCAACCTTCTAACCTCACACTAATCTCACGGTGTGGTAAATGAGCTCTAGTGATCTGAGAGCCGGGCTGGGGGAGATTACCCACGGGTGAACCGGACTCCAACCGAGCGCTATTCAGTATTCCACACACGCTGCTCTGCAGAACCCGCCAGAACGGAGAGAATCCGCTGAAACCGAGAGACGCACATACAGGACTGCAGATAAAGTCTGAGAGAGGTGAAGGTGGAAGTTTTGAGTGGATTAAAACGGCGCTGCAGTGCAGAGAACAGTGACTGCAGGTGAATTAATAATCTCACCGGCTCACCGCAATGCAGAGATGCGTGACGGTTGGAGCCGGGTCTTAATGATGTCATATGGCGTCTTAACCGAGAGCTCAACAGATAAACACACTGTTGTAAATAAAAAGTATCCTGACCAGCCATGAGCTGTGAAAAATGATGATTCTAGCATGAGAATTGGAGAATGGATGAATAAAATTAAAAAAAAAATGTATGAGAAAGATGAAAGAGTGTTTTAAATGATTCTGCATAAGTGTCAAACTTCATTACCGACCAAAAAAAACTTACTTAACATTACTTAAAGGGAACACTACAAGCATTTGTTGTTAGAAACTAGTGGTGGGCCGTTAACGTGAGACTCTTATCGCGCGATAAAAAAAATGTCGCCGTTAATCTATTCTCAAAGTTGGGTTGGGAGCTGGATCTATACTACGCAAGCAATGATAACTTTCACCTTGATATTTTTTAGCGCGGATGTATCCCTAGCTGAATTTCACTGTACCGGGCGAGAACGAGATTTTTCAACTCGCGTGATTCGCGAAATTCGCGCCGCCTCATCATCTCATAACCAGGGCTTCATTCGCGCGATTCGCGCCGCAAGTAGGTCTATCGCGTCTTTGCATTGACTTAACATGTAAATCACTTGCGCTTGACGCCCCATTCACGTTTGGTCTGAACACAACATAACATTACTGTGAAACGACCACATCAAACGTGACGTGCTAACATGGATGCAGCTTTGAAGCCGGCGGGTTGCTTCAGGAAAAATTTATTTTTAAGAAGCTTCCCAATGGAAACATCGACAAGACTAAGGTTGTTTGCAATTTTAGTCATTATTTGGGCAGCACACATATTCTGAATGCCTTCGGCAGAATTCAAATGAGCCATTTTAATCTAGATCTTTTCGATGACGTAAACTGGTTTGCACGCACAGCTAGGGAGCCAAACTAAACACAGACACACTAATCAGTTCTTCGGTAAATATGAGGTTCTGTAGGATAATATATATATTTATACGTATGTGTAACAATGTTCACAGTAAGGAAGAAGGAGGCAGGAACCGGCAAACGTTGAACAACAAAATCTCAATAAAATAAACGAACAACAAAACGAAAGTAAAATGATGCGAGACCGGTGCAGCGCGCAGCAGTTGAACAGACGCTTACTAATACTGAATGTCTTCTTCTTTTGTGGCAGGCAGGCTGGCTTGTGTCAAGAG
The DNA here is from genome assembly GCA_029783895.1 of Triplophysa bombifrons. Classification (NCBI taxonomy): domain Eukaryota; kingdom Metazoa; phylum Chordata; class Actinopteri; order Cypriniformes; family Nemacheilidae; genus Triplophysa; species Triplophysa bombifrons. Next base: position 1,410,862 of record CM056459.1, on the reverse strand, counting down.
GACAAACCGCCACCTACTGTCCATGTGTTATATATTGGCTCTTATGTTTTACATGTCATATTTAACTGGTATATATAGAAAATGTGTGTGCTTCGCTGTTGCGAAAGAGAACAGGTTTAGGTCGCAACCATTTGACATCATGGATTCTGACGCAAAAAAATTGCGACCTGCAAGTAAAAATATTTGTTCAAAGTTCATGAAAACTGTGACAGTTACACAGTTTTTTATTTCACAATTAATGCCATTGTTCATATTAACCATACATCACTCTATATAGAGGATCCTTTTAAAGGAGGAATGTGGGGATTTTAAAGGTATCTAGCGGTGATGTTGCGAATTGCAACCAACTGCTCACTCCAAACTAAAGCGGCTGACAGAGAACTAAGATGTTGTCACTTTTTAGCCTCTTTGGCGAATGACATAATGCACTTGCAAAACGCGTTCTGTAGAGCAGTTTGTCCGTTATGGGCTACAGTAGAAACAACATGGTGAATTCCATGTAAGGGGGCCCGCGGTGTATGTAGGTAGTAAAAATATGACTCTTCATCATGTTAGGTCTTTATACACATAGTTATGTATATTATATTGCATTTCCATCAGTAGATCCTTTAAGAGAGAAACAAAAGTGTCCACCTCTCTGAAAATGTTTTCAGGTGATGCTGTAGTATGCGATGCACTGACTTGTTCCTCAACCGCTAATAACTTTTACATCTGTTCCCTCTCCTACATCTGCTCTGGACCAGTCTGTCACTTTTGTTTACATTCTTTCTCTCCTTCACCATTTCTATCCACCGTACACAAATCAGCTGTTTGACAGCCCGACATCTCCTTAGGCCCGGACGAACATCAGCCAACAGGTTAGTCGCTCGGCTGCGTCTGCACAAGCTGCAGTCCCGCTGGATATCTTTACTGTTACGCTCTGCCGTCTCAAACACCACTCTAAATCCCGGTCTGAATGAGAAACCAGCCACAAGCCAAAAAGGTGTGGCAGTGACAGCTAACAGTGTTTCGAGCTGCAAACTCAACACAACTAAACAGAAAGCCAACGCTGTAAACATACCTCAAGATTTTCCACGGCCTGTCTGCACCGGGAGGCTTATAGGCTGTAAAGCATAAGATTGTGATATTTTGCTGATGATTTCTGCAGATCAGCCGCTGTCTGGGGTTGACGGCAAGTCAAATGTATTAGCTTTCAGCATTTCATGTCATCCAAACTTCAATTGGGTTGTTATATGATATTGGATTTGCATGGCAGTAGCATTATATAAAAAAATTAAGAAAAAGACAATTCAAGAAGGATTAAGATATACGTTAAAGTCCCAGTGAAATTAAGAAATGACGATGCCTATTTTTTTGTGAAATATTGTTGAATTTTTCGTAAATAGTTTATCAATGTAGGTCATTCTATTTTTAAAATCGTGTGCCCTCAAAATCTTCAGTTATAATCTGAAAATGCACTTCCTCTGATGACATATATTAGACAGCTTGGGCGGAGCAGAGCCTTCGAGAGAGAGAGTTCTGCAAAGGGAAGTGCAAAATGCTGGAGCGTCACGTGATTCATGGTGCCTTCAAATGGTTCCAGGAAGTTATGTTTTCTCTTCAAATGATTTTTTTATTTATTATATGGCTTTAGTCTTTAACTGGGTTAGAAGTTTATCTCAGTTGGTCGGTTTAGACGCAGCTCGATGCGTTACTGGTAACTTCCGGGAACTATTGAAACTGTTAAAAAACTGTACCATGAACGCAACGGAGAAGATGCGACTCTCTCTCTCAAGGGACCCCGTTTTAGTTTGAAAATTTGCTTACCGATTGGGTCGTCTATATCATTGTGTTTGTTTCCCTCGAAAACGAGGAGCGTTTACGGTTTAAAAAGTCGTTTTCGGTTTAAGTCTTTTCATATGGCAACGGGGTAATACAAACAACACCTCAGTCTGCTGCCAGTTCCATTTCAAAACGCAACGGCTGTTTTCATACATCCAATCAAATCGCAGAGAAAGACAAATTCCACGCCCACTATTTTTCTCAATCAAAATTACATTTCACTCGGAAATGCAAAATACAGAAGTAAAACTGATCCCAACTTTCAGGTCATGGGGACTTTAATGGCTGTACGAACCCTGAGAGACTTCAAATAAAAGCAAAAATAGGGGAGAACAAATGAGATTTAAAAAAACATTTATATCTTCTGCAAAATCTACATCAGAGCGAGCAGATAAAGGGAGAGAGATGATTCTCCCATTGCACAAGGTTTCCAAGATGGTGGCGCTGCGATCACTCCAGGATGAATCTTCAGGGAGCAATATTGAGAGAAACAGATTACAACAGCAACCGAGCAGAGAGGTGTGAGCCATACAGAGGATTAACACCTTTAACTGCTGTTCCCTATACCTCCCCAAACCTTCTTCACCTATAACATCCCCTCATCACCTAATACAAGAACTGAAATGATCCTTACTCTATGAATATCTTACAACTGCTACGAATGAGAGGATAGATGCTAATGCCTTATGAAACATTTAAAGATATGGATTCTTACATCGTTAAGAATGACCTGCTTTTGATGCATAGCAAAGAATTGCAAGAATTTTCCCTGTTTGCACCCAAATCACATGGATAAATACAATAGATAGGACAGGATGAAAAGCTTTTTTTCTTTTTTGGTTCATATGGAACAATGAGGTGTACCTTATAGCGCATCTTGGGGCAGGAATGAACATAGAAACCCAGATAATAGTAGGCGAGTTTGGGTGACTGCTTCTGTAACTGCTTGGTGAAGGCAATCTCACTGAAAACACAAAAACACAAAAACACATACACCAGCGTTTAACTGAGATGCAAAGCATTTCCAAGTTCAACAAATTTCTAAAAAACTTTGAAGCATCATCTTAAAGGGGTCATATGGCCCGAATACGTGTTCTTTGTACGTGATAAATGCATGGGCAACTTATAACACACCAAAGACGTAAAATTGCAAAAATGAAAGTGTGGGAACAAAAGAAGCATTCTATCTAAAAGCGAATGCTCACCCAGACCTGCCTGAAACGCCTCGTGTAACCACACCCCCACAAATCTACATCAGTTGGTGGTCTGATTTGACTAAGACCGCCCAAATGTATACCCAGATGAGTACCTGTCAGTACAATTGAAGAGGAACCTGATGTTCCATATATGGTCAGAGGCGTTACATTTCCGTCACACACCCGCAGTATTCCACCAATCACAACATAGTGGTGAACTGGCCAATCATAGCACACCTCGCTTATCAGAGCCATGAGCTTTGTGGAAAATACAGCGTTTTTAACCTTAAATTGTATATACACATCGCATTACATCTAAAACAAACCATAATATTTGTTTTAGCCGTGTCATATGACCCCTTTAATATAGTCTGTGATATATATATATATATATATATGTTATGCCATTTCATTCCAATTGTTAAATACATAAAGTCAGACAGGTTTGACGGATGAAGACTGCAAAACATAAAAGAATATTAAATAAAATAAAGTGATAAAGACATTTTTATATTCTAAAACTCATCTCAAACCTGCTGTAAATGGAGACAAAACAACGGAAGCATTTAACAAAATTACCTGATACAACCATTTCATTTGATTCTGATATCCAAACATATTAAAGGTTAAAAAAATGTTGTGATGCAATAAATATTGAGATGAATCTACTGACAACCATTAAATAAATAAATCTTGCTGTAGAGGGACCAAAACAACTGTTGTTCCACAAACAACCATTTGAATGCGTATGTGGAAGTGAGAAAAAGACAAGCGAGGAGAAAAACAAAAACAAGTTACCAAGAAAAACAGGAGA